>JAULJZ010000020.1:8719114-8732095 GCA_032270985.1 Heliamphora pulchella | reverse complement strand
TAAATTTAGAATAATTATATTATGTCTAATTTATTCTTATTTAAGAGTTAATTTTTTTCGTTTTGGATAAGTAAAAAAATTAAAGTGATACATTTATCAAGCCATCATAACGATTGGGAATGAGAAGTGATACATTTTTGTTTAACTAATATCTCTGTTTTATACACTGAAAAATGTATTATTTATCGCATGAGACTAAAAATATGAAAAAAAATTATTATAGAATTAAAACTCTATTATCATTTAATAATAAAACTTATACTAAAATTACTCATGTAAAAATGATTGAAAAAATTAGAATCCTTAGTCCTTGTAGATCTCTCACGTGTCTAACTCCCGCAAAAAAAAAATACAAATAATTGAGAATAAGTAATTTTGCCTTTCATCTTAGGTGTCAAAATATATATTTATTGGGGTCAAAATATAAATTTAATAAAACATAATTATTATATTTTAAAATATATATAAATAAAATTTTAAAAAAATAAAATGTCACTGGTACCATGTGCCCCCACTAGCTCTCACATGTCTCCGTCCATGGTTTTGTCCCTGTTGGTGGCTACTTGCCATCCTCGATCTTTACCCTTTGGAAGCTTAATGTTCTTCTGTATGAAGTATCTCTTATTTTGTTGTAGCAATTCTTTCTCTTTCAATATATTATTTTTAGTCGATAAAAAAAATTATATTTTCATTATTTTTCAACAATAATTTTTTAAAAAGTAAAAAAAAATATAACCAAACAGGCTTAGTTTTAAACACGTCAGAAGCTTAAAATGCTTTGGAATGTCCAATCAATCCATTCTGGTTTGGTCATTTCAATGAAGATGACCGACGACAATCTTGACTTGTATCATGACTTAATCCCTATATTTTTGTTGCAAATCTGACTAATCCCACTTATGATATCTTAATGACATTGACCGTCCTACTCGCCTGTCATGACAAGTGACTAATCTAGATTAATAATCTAGATTAATAATGTGCCCAAATGTTCAATACATAAGGCCCGTTTGGGTTAAAAAATAAAAATAATTAACATTAAACTTAATTTATTGATTTATTTTTATATTTTTAAAAAAATTTTATATTTAGATTAATTTTTTTACTTTTATAAACTCGGCTCTTTGAAAAAAAATTAAAAATATAATAATTTAATTAAATAATAAAAATTTTAAAAAAATAAAAATAAAATAAATAAAATAAGTAAATAAACTCTTCATTTGAAATTCATATAAGATTCAACTCTAATGAAAGTTAGAATATCAATTCGACTAGCTGTCTATTCAAGGTCATCACCGTGTCTTTTGGTCTAAGGGAACCATCATCCTTGTTGGACACGCGTCAGTCGAGACCATGTACGATTTTAAACCTAATTTAGTGATCGTTTGCAAATTGGCTTAAAACTGATTTTTTGAGTTTTTTAATTTTTTGGGTTAAAATTTAAAAATTTAAAAATTTAAAAAATTTTATTTTTCAATTCTTAGTTTTTATCCTATTAATTTTTTGACTTTTTTTAATAATGATTATTTATTTTACTCTTTGACTTTTTTATTTTTTCATTTAGCAAAATTTCATTTAGATTAAAAGACAATCTTAAAATTTTACATCTAATTTATTTAAATTTTTTGATAGCTTAAAAGTCAATAATTTTTTAACTAAACGAATTTTTAACTTTTTAATTTAAAATAACTTAAAATTAAAAAATTAACTTAAAATAAGTGAGTTAATCAGACATTGTAATATGCATGAACAAATTATATTTTCCTTTAAAAGGATTGATTAATAAGTGGCACCGTTTTTTTAAGATAAAATGTGATTTATTCAAACACTTTTAATAATAATTAATTAATTTAATTTTAACTACATAAATAATTTTCATATTGAAATTTACAAAATAAATATTTTAAATCACTAAAGTAACTCGTACACCATGTTTGGGATGTTTAAAAAGCTTGAATTTTAAGAAATTTAGTTTCTTAGAAAAAAAAAGTTAGATTATTTAGGATAATTTTTTGAAGTAGTTTTTTACTTTTTATTAAAAATTTTAAAATATTTTTATTTTTTATTTTTAAGTTGTAGTATTTTGAAATATTTGACACGGTGTTGTTGCTTTTTCTGAGAAGAGTTGACTATTTTAATTTGAGAATATTAAAGCCATTTTAATATAAAAAAAGTTAAAGTACTTGAAATGCATATATATGTTTTTTTCTTTAAAAAAAGTGAAAAAAAAGTTAATTACTTTTTAAATATACCAAATAATATAAGTTAAAAAATATTTATTTTTATAAAAAAATAAACTTTTAAGAGATGCTGGTAGTATTTGAAAAAGTTAGTGGTACTAATTTTTAGTTTCATACTATTAATTTTATCTACAAATTATAATATATCCTAAATATTATAACTTTTGTTACAAATTACAAATATTTTTTTTTATTTCAGCAACAAATCACAACTTTTGTTATAAATTACAATCAGTAATGTTATGAATTTAGAAAAAAAAATTTAAAAATTATCTAGTAAGTAATTTGAATGGTTAAGATTCACTTAAAATGTATTTCACATCTTATTAAATATGAATTTTAACCATTTAAATTACTTTTTGAATAATTTTTAAAATTTTTTTAAATTTATAACATTACTAAATTACAATACATATACTATTAATTTCTACAATATCAAAGTACAAGACGGACCCATAGAACCCAATAGCACGTTCTTCATAGGACATTGCGACCCTTTACATTCTACTTTATATTGGTAGGAAAGGGGAAAAAAGGTGTGCCTGAAAAACAACAATTAGCAATCCAAACATGACCCAAATTTTTAATAAGAAGAAAAAAGTTTTCTAAGAAATAGCTAGGCAATGTATATGTCAGTACTTGCTTTGAATGTCCCTACGATCATCGAATTCAACCTTCTAACTTCATGAACACGCAAGAACTAGGGAAACAAAGTTCCTGAAGAAATGGATCCGGCTGATCTTTTCTAATTTTTTCTCAAATAAATGAAAATATCTCCAATTTCTACTTTATAGAGATTAATGAGAAAATCAATCATATAAAAATCAAATAGAATGAAAGTAGACAAAAAAATTTTAAAAATTAATATAATTTAACCATTTAGTAGCCGATCTTTAATTAATTTAATTTTATTCAGATTATAAAAATAGAGCCATCTTAAATATAATGAAATATGAATGAAAGATTTCTATTTCTTTAGAAAATGAAGAGGCCTCCATTGCATTCAAAAATGGATGATCCAATTCCCCAAGAAATTGGACTGAACATTTGTCATGGAAATCAGCGACACACTCGAAGTATTTGGTTCTTAGAAAAATAGGAATAGGAACAAAGGTTTTAAAAGGTGAAGATCGTTGTTTTTAAGGTTTTGGACTCATGTCGTGGATTCAACTTCATGGGTTATGATGAGTAAAGGTTTATACTAACTATATGGCCGTCAGGTATGATATTTGTCGATACGTATTAAAATTCTAAATTTTTAATATTAATATTTATTAATATATTGATCGATATCGATTAATATAGAGTTGTATCACCGATACTGTTACCAACTAAAAAAAACTATAAATTACGGAAAATTAAACTTTCTATGAATAGCACGTCAATCATTTATAGAAAATAAAATGATACAAACTCGCATGTTTTTCCAGTGAATGTCTCGATCAGCAAAATTTACCGGAAAAAAAATAAAAATAATACGCGAAAAGCACCAAACAAATATTAATAATAAATAAATAAATAAGCCTATGGGTCTGGATCTCTGTACACTTTTCACGTAAGCCTCCACCGGAAAATATAGAAATTTCCAAAAAAAGTAGAGGACAGAGAGAAAAAGAAAAACAACTAATAAACTTATCTCAGAGAACATAAAAAAATATTCGCTGCAGAATCGGGCATAGCCAATGGATGCTTTATGCCCTGATAGCTACACGATGATCTGAGATTTGCTATTAATTGTAAAATTTCACGATGATGTGAGATTTGCTATTAATTGTAAAATTTAACGTGATTATGTTGCTATTAAACGCTGTTCTCGTCGTTTCTGCAGTTAATAATCGCTTCATACCATAAAGAAGAGAAGAAAATTGAGTATAGGTAGTGGAGTGTTAATGGCCGACGCCGGGGCTTGGGACGGAGCGTAGAATCCGATCAAAGGCGGCGAGGTGGCGGGCGATGAGCTTTTCGTCGAGGACCATGGCGTGACCCTTCTTGCTGGGTGAAGAAGGTGTGACTGTGCCCTTGAGAAGGGAATTACTTAGGTACAAGCTCTCCAAAGATGGAATTGGAAGTTCTCCCTTCTTGTTCTCTTCCGCGGTTAGAAGTTTCCGGCCAAGTGAAGAAGACAAGAACGAAGCGAATACGACGAACGCCATGAACGTCACAGCACTTGACCTCGCCATTAATTTGTAGAAATTTAAAACAAACAATCTGCAGGTAACTCGTTCGAGTTTAAATTGTGTTTAAGTTGGTATTGGTTTTGGAGAGTTTTGGTAGTATATATAGAGAAGGGTAGAGACGAAGTTTTGGAAAGAGAAAGGAGGAGGAGGAGGTTGTGATGCAGAATTTGTTAGGGGCAGTCAAAATGGGGAAGCCGCGTGGAAGCTGCTAAGGGGGTATAGTGCGAGCTGAGCCGACGGCCATGTTTTTCTTGGCAATTAATTTCACGGGGTGGGGCACCTTAAAATATATATATATATATATATATATATATATATATATATATTTGGCCCTCTAAGGCTCGGCTTAGACTTTACCTCAGGGGTTAACTATTTGGCTTTTCACATAAATCTTTACCTCAAAATTATATCAAACAACCTCAGCGACACTATACATTTTTTATTTTTATTTTTATAGTTTACTCAGTTTCTAATTCTATTTCATTACTTAGGCTAGCTCCGTTTTAATGTAAAATAATTTTAAGTATTTTTTGGTATTTGAGTAAAATATAAAAATAATATAAAATATTTTTCAGTAATATATTTCATATCAAATAAACAAAATTAATTTATAAAAAAAATGTAAGTCAATTTTTTTTTGTGTTAGTAGCAACATCAGTGGTGATGGTAATAGTGGTAAATGAGGTGGCACAATTGAGTAGTACGGTAGCGGCAATCGTGGTGGCAGTCGTGGTGGTAACGGCGGTGGCAACAATGGCAACGATTAATGGTGGTGGAGGTAGCTAACAGTGGCGATGGAGACGGTGGTGGTTGTAGCGGTGATGGTGGCGGCGTTGGTGTTGGCTTTGATACTGAAAATTACAATTTGTCAGTTTAACAAAATTCGGACAGCACCAAGAAATAGTAATAAAATTATACAAATATGAAATTAATATAAAAAAAATATAAAATAGAAATATAAAAAATTTATTTTTTTCGATATACAAAATATTACAACAGATCCAGGTAACAAAACTTATGAACAGTTTTGTAAAACGTTTAAATAAAACAGAACACAGGTTTTGTTATTAAGTACAAACTTGAAACAGTGTGGGAAACACTGTTTTATATAATGTTTTTTAAATCAGAACAGAAATAAATACTATTTTTGAAAAAATTAAAACAAGAACAGTATATTGTTTTCTTAAAGCAGTGTGTTAAAACAAAATGAAAATGAACACTGATATAATAAACAGTACAGAACGGAATACTAAAAGCAAAACCAAAATTAAAACTAGTCTTACAGAACGAATGCAAAAGAGGTTAGGATCAAGTCCATCGTTGAACGATGTCTCCTTAAAACAGATTACGTCCTTGTCTCGGTACTTGCGTTTCAACGGACGTCTTCCTCCAGGATAAAATGATCCCCGTGTGTAGAAAAAGCACAATAATCTACGCACATAGCAAATTTGCTGTGTTGAACTCTCTCTTAACGACGACAGTACTGGCAGAAACAAATTGCACCAACAGAGGAGCAAAGTCTTGAATGCTAGAAAATGGGATGCATGAATAGGTTCTACAGCAGCCTATTTATAGGCATTTGAAGGTGACGGTTCGGTTTAAACCAAACCGGCACGGCTCCGATTCGGCCTCGTGGTTGGACCGCCAAACAGGCGCAACTCACAACCTACAACCTACGACCCGAGGCCCATGGCCCACTACCCACGGACCCGAACCCGAGCCCAAGCCCAAGCTTGACCCGACCCGGCTCAGCTCGGCACGACACGGTTGGCCGGCCGATCAGATGAGTGGGTGGCTGCGGCACGCGCGAATGGAGTTTGGGTCGAACCCACTGTTGGGTGGGTACTCCCCCGTCTACAAAACTAGGTGCCTCCAAGGGGTATTGACTTGACTTGGCTTATATAAACTACTCACCCAAAGCTCTCCCAACCAATGTGGGATTGAACTTAGTTACCACATATTTGCCAACTTCAATAACATACTTTTTGAGTCAATTTTGTCATTAATCTATTAATGGTTTTAAATGTCACAAAATTCATGATTACTCTTTTCATAGAGATAAACAAATTAGAACTTAGAATCATAAAAAAAGATTAATTCAACACAAAGATAATTAGCTTCAAAATAGTCAATTTTGTCATTAATCTATTAATGGTTTTAAATGTCACAAAATCCATGATTACTCTTCTCATGGAGATAAACAAATTAGAACTTAGAATCATAAAAAAGATTAATTCAACACAAAGATAATTAGCTTCAAAATTAACTAAAAATCATGTTCTAACTTTTTAAAATCCACTTTTTTCAACAATCCCCCACATGAATGGAATTTTACGAAAAAAAATGCAATAAGATGCAAGCACAGAGAAAGTTCAATAACAAAAATTCTACATAGGATAGGTAGTTTTTGGTTTTGAACCTTTCATTGTGATGAAAAACTATCGAACTTACTGACTAATCAGTGGACGTGATGTGTTGAACTGTTCAGCCATTTGTGTAAGCCAAGACAATAGAGTTCACACAGAATTTTTTTAAACACAACTTAGTTCTCACGATTGTGCCCATTTTGGCCTTGGGCAAATTCTGATTTCATAAGTGTTGTTAGAGAATATAACCTTAACGTTCTCACAGAAGTGGCCCCTTCTCACTCACATAGGCGATTCTTATTAAAAGTATCCTGCTATATTCCACTTGAAATTCAAGGTATAAGAACTATTAAAAACATAACTTAACCTAATAATACTACAGGTATCACTGTACTATGGGTAGAAGATTTTATGTCCATAGTGATGACACTGAGCCACACACAATTCGGTTGTCCCTTTGAACATAGATCTTGAGATCTCCAGTCAGCTAGGTTGGGTTGCCATTGAGGCAACTCTTAATTCATAGATTATAAGCCCATTTTTCTCGATAAACGACTAACTTGCTCTCCACTTAAGCCTTTAGTTAACGAATCTACTATATTGTCTTTAGACTTTATATATTTGATATAAATTATTCCACTTGAGAGCAAGTATTTCACGATATTGTGTATGAGACGTCTATGTTGAGATTTACCATTATATATATTATTCTGTACCTTAGCTATTGCTGATTACTGTCACAATGTATGCAGATGACTGGCACAGGTTTAGGTCACACATGGATGTCTTCTAGAAATTGGCGGAGCCACTCAGTTTTCTCTCCAGCTTTGTCTAAAACTATAAACTCAGACACCATTGTGGATCTTGCAATATACGTCTATTTAGACAATTTTCATGACACAGCTACACCACCCAAAGTGAATACATATCCACTAGTGGACTTTGAGTCATTAGTATCAGATATCTAATTTGCATCAAAGTACCTTTCTAGTATAACTGGATATCTGATGTAGTACAATTCATAATTTTGGGTGTATCTCAAATATCTTAATACCCTTATGATTGCATGCCAATTGTTAGTCCTAGGATTACTAGTATACCTGTTCAATTTGCTCACAGCATATCCCAAATTTGGTCTTATACAATTAGTAAGTACATGAGATTCCTAATAATACGAGAATATTCTAATTGTGATATGCCTTTATCTGTATTCTTGGGCAAATATAAATTTATATCTACAAGTGTCCTTGCAATGCGGGTATCACTCTTATCGAATTTTTTAAGAATTTTTTCAACGTAATGGGATTGAGATAAGGCATATTCATCAGATATTTTAATGATTTTCATCACTAATATAGCATCTGCTACTCCCATGTCTTTTATGTCGAATCTCTTATTCAACATATTTTTGGTAGTTTTAATTATAGAATTATTACTACTCAAGATTAGTATGTCATCAACATACAAATAACAATGACATAACCTTTGTCATGTCTTTTATGTAGACACATTTGTCACACTCATTTATTTTGAAACCATTTGACAGCATCACACTGTCAAATTTCTCATACCATTGTTTAAGTGCTTGTTTCAATCTGTAAAGGGATTTACCAAGCTTACAAATCTTCTTCTCCTGTCTTGGAGTTATAAAACCCTTAGGTTGTTCTATATAAATTTTTTAATGTAAATTTCCATTTAAGAAGGCTGTCTTAACATCTATTTGATGTATTTCTAGATCAAATAATCATGCAACAGAAATCAACATCCTAATGAAAGTTATTCTGATCACAAGCGAGTAGGTATTAAAATAGTCTACCCATTCAGTTTGCTGTATCCCTTAATCACAAGTCTCGCTTTATATTTCTCAATTGATCCATCTTCTCTCATTTTCTTTTTGAACATCCACTTATATCCAAGAGACTTACAACCAGGTGGAAGGTCCACCAGTTCCTAAGTATGATTTTTCAAAATAGATTTAATTTCACTATTGATTATCTCTTTCCACAAAGGTGCATCCAAGAAGATCATTGCTGCCTTAAAAGTTTGAGGCTCATTTTCTAACAAAAATGTTAAAAAATTCGGACCAAAGGATTTGGATGTTCTAGCTCGTTTACTACGTATAGGTTCATCATCTTCTCTAAATCCTTGATCCCCATCTTTCACTTATGATACTATTTATTGCAGTATCATAAGTTCTTTTAAGAGAACTTATCTCTTGTGTAGATTTTTACAGAAATACATGTTCAAAGAACGATGCATTTTTAGATTCAATGACCGTGTTCACTTGAATATCTGGATTATCACTTATGTGTACTAAAAACTAATATGACTACTGTTATTTACATATCCTATAAATATACAATTAACTGTTTTCAGTCTAATCTTAATAATTTATAGGAAGGTTTTTGACCATTTCATAATTCGTACTTAATCTGGTTTGTTTTCTTATGAGATATTTTGTTGAGAATGTAATTGGCATAAAGTCTCGCTTTCCCCCACAAGTTCTGAGGTAACCCAGAACTAATGAGCAAAACATTCATCATTTCTTTTAAAGTTCTATTTTTTTATTCAGCAACTTCATTTTGTACTGTGAACAAAATTCACCAAAAGAAGATTCATATTCATCTCCCATATCACTCCTTAAAACTTTAATCTTTCTGTCAAGTTGGTTCTCAACCTCTATTTTATACAAAATAAAACTTTCAAAGGTTTCATCTTTACTCCTTAGCAAATATACATAATAGTACTTAGGACAATCACCTATAAAGTGATAAAGTACTTTTTGTCAAATTTCAAATCACATATATCATTATAAATTAAACTAAGAGGCTCGATACTTCTTTCAACTGACTGAAAAGGATCTTTAATTAATTTAGTTTCTACACAAATTTCACATTTATGAGTTGAGTCAATTTTAAATTTAAGCAAATACTTCATGTTAATTAATCTACGCAACGATTCAAAATTAACATGTCCCAATTACCATACCACACATAAAAAGATTTAAGCATATAAGCAACAAATGTAGTACTATTATTAAATTTCGAGACAACAGTCATTACATTAAATTTGAACAAGCCATCTAACATGTATCATTTCCCCACGTACATGCCCTCCTTACTCAATACAAACTTGTCAGATACAAAAATCAGCTTCAACCCATATTTTCTCAATAAAGATCTTGACACAAGATTTTTGCATATCTCTGGCTCATGCAGGACATTGTTCAGCGTCAGCTTCTTGCCTGAGGTGATCTTCAGCACAACATTCCCTTGTTCTTCCACCTTTGCAGCAAAATAATTTTTTATGAAAAGTTGTTCTCCACTTGTCACTGCTTGATAAGTGGTCAACATCTTCTAATCTACACAAACATGCTTGGTTCCACCAGAATCCACCCACCACTTATTGGACTTGGATCCAACCAAGTTAACCTCGGACACTAGAGTTGTTAGGTTCATCTCAGACACATCAGATGAAAGATTCTTTATTTCATCAACGTTGGCCTGGGCACGCTTCTGCCTCTTCGAGGCATTTCCCCAGTGTTTGCGACTTTGACAATCCTTTGCTCGGTGGCCCGGCTTGTCACAAACGAAGCACATTCCCTAAAATTTATTACAATCGCCATCCTTGACCTTTTGATTGTGATTCTTTCACTTCTTTCCTTTCTAGACTTGTCCCACCACATTGGCTTTCACCTTGAACTGGAGCCCCTGTGACCCCTTTTTTTCGACAATGCAGTTATCCTCCTCTATCTTGAGCTTGAGAATCAAGTCTTCAAGCTTTATTTTCTTGCACTTGTGCTTCATATAGTTCTTGAAATTCCTTCAAGACGGTGGCAGCTTTTCAATAATGGCAGTCACTTGAAAGGACTCACTTAGATTTGTACCCTCAGCATGAATTTTATGTAATATCCGTTGAAGCTCTTAGACCTAGATGAAAATGGTCTTGGAATCTATCATCAAATATCCGAGAAATCTGTCGACAACGAATTTCTTCATGCCAACATCCTCTGCCTTGTATTTCTTATCAAGAGATGCCCACAATTCCTTAGCCGTCTTTAGTGGACTGTATACGTTATACAACGTGTTATCTAGACCATTATGGTTATAGTTTCGGTACAAAAAATTAGCATGCTTCCATGCATCAACCACAGCAACAATTTGCTAGTCTTCCTCATTCTCAGACAACGAGGGAGCATTCTCTTTGAGGAACCGCGCCAAATTTAGCGTCATTAGGTAGAACAGCAAATTTTTGTTGCCACCTTTTGAAATCTATTCCATTGAATTTTTTTGATTTCTTTCCATGGTTCACAGGAGCTGTAACCGAAATTGGGGCCAAAATAGAGGCTAAAATCGTGGCCAGAACAGAGGCCACCACAGGGGCAGAAGCAGTAGGGATGGGGTTTATTCTGTTGTCGATTTCGGTTGTCATAACTGTAAAAACCGAATTAACACAGAAACAGAATCCAACAACAAGTTTATAACACTTATATACAGCAATTTAAAACTACAACAATTGTATAAAATAAAACCAAGTTTATAAAACAATAACATTTAAGTTGGGTGTGTAATTTGGGCCCACCCCGAGCCAGGTCGGTTCCCGCCAAATTTTTGGGCTGGGTCGAGCCAGGACGGGCATTTTTCTTCAGGCGTCGGCCCAGACCCTAGGGGTAAAGGACTCGAGCTTGGACTATGGGTTCGAGCCTCCGACCGGGCCATTGGGCGAGCCTGTGATTTTTTTGGTTTTAAATTTATAATACAATGGTAGTTTAATATATTAAGTTAAATTAAAAATTATAAACTTAAAATTTACTATATTATATAAGTTTGTAATTAATAATTTACTAATTTATATATTATAAACTAACTTATTCTCTATTTATAATAATAAATTTTTAAATTTTAAGTTAAATTATAAACTAATTACTAATTATATTATATAAATATAATTTTATTATTTGATTAGTTATTAAACTATAAACTTATAAGTTTATAGAAAATTTAGTAGTTTATAATTTATTTGTGTATTTATTTATTATAAAATTATTATTAATTGATGAGTTTATAATTTATATTACTATAAGTTGAACAATTAAATACAATAAACTTGAACAATTAAAATAATAAAATGCGATATAAATTTTATTAATAAAAAATCAAATGTGAACAATTTTACACATTACAAGCGTATTATACATGTTAAAAAAATAAAAAAATTGCATCACTATAGGTCAAGTACATCCCAACTAATTTGGCACATACAAGCCTAATAATCATTTACATTATTCTCTACTTAAAATACATGACAAATGAAGTGTAAAATTGTAAATATAAATAAATAACGTTTACATGTGTAACAAATAATTTAAAAAATCCGTTTGAGCCTAATAATTCTTCAGGCGCTCCAAAGGTGATAGATTCTATGTTTGCTTCGAGTCTTTCCTTCTCGGCCATTTCTTGATACCTTTTCGATACGTAAATTGTGTCTTATATAATCATCAATACTTGGACCATCTCCGGAGTGAGTCTGGATCTGTAGTTATTCAGCACCCGTCCACCTATACTGAAAGCTGACTCCGAAGCAATTGTAGAGACAGGAATGACAAGTATATCGTGAGTTATCGCGGCCAATACTGACCACGACACCTCGTGTTATTTCAATAATATAAAATATCAAAATTATATTTATCTAAATTTTTTACAGCATCAAAATAACGTTGGAGTTCTATGATAGAACTCTCATGAACCTTAGAAAGTTGCTTATTTTTTATTATAGACCAATCATCGTTACGACTTCGAGATAAAGTTCTAACCGCGGGTTGTGTTGATTGTGGTATTATATGAATTTTATATTCATCATATAAATATTTAAGTACTTCATTTATTGCTTCAAGTCGGTTTGTATTACTATAAATATTTTTTAAAAAATATTGTAAACCAATATTTTTACTCCTAAGATCTAGTATGCAAGTTATTCCAAAAAATCTGTATTATTTCATTATAATATTTATCAAATTTATCTTTTATACTAAATATCATCTGATAATAATTTGAATTGATTAAAAATTTATTAAATATTACGATAATTTGTTTTAATTGCAGTAAAACTAATAGAGTAGTATGAGTGTAAATAAATAATAATAATTTTGTTACTTGATCAAAAATTTTATAAAATTTTTTATATACATTTAAATTATTC
>JAULJZ010000020.1:8692472-8702869 GCA_032270985.1 Heliamphora pulchella | reverse complement strand
CAAAGTTATTTCTAGTAGTTTTTAGTTTCCTACTATTAATTCTAATTATAAACTATAATATTTTTCAAACACTTATAACTTTTACTATGAATTTTAACTATTTTTTTTATTTCAGTTCTAAATTTTAATATTTACCAAACAGTTACCGTTTCTATTTCAAACTACAATTCATATCATAAGCTACTAGCATGAGTTTTGCCACAAATACTCCCAATAGAAGATTCAACAAGAGTAGTTATTGATAGTTATTATTAGTTATTTATGCATTTTTTTTTTCTATAAATATAGATAATATATACATTGTAAAGACACACAATACCCAACAGCCTCTCTGTTTTTCTAATTTTGTCTAGACTTAGATTTTAATTCTTGTAATTTTATTTCTAGCATTGTAATCATTTTTCTTTTCTTTAGCAATAAAATTTGTCTTTCTCTTTCATTCAAGTTTTTATGATGTCAATTTCGAATTTTTTTTTGGGTGAAATCATGAAATAAGCCATTGAATCTCAATACAATCATTTGATAACTCGTTTTTTCTATCGGCAAATAAAAAATTATTTAATTAACAGCTTTATAGCTTTACATCTCTTGTTTCATCACTTGTCTCGTCTCACTTATTCCTCTCGCTCCCTTGATTTTGGCGACTCTGCAACAAAGAAAAGGGCATGTAAACACGAAATAGAAGATTGGACATGGAGAGAATTACCGATCCAATGATATTGAATTTTTTACGGTTCCAATGATATTCTTCTATTAAAATCTCACTACTTGTGACACCTTAAATATGTGTTCAACATTAGCTAAAAATGTCAAAAAAAAAACTAAAATTGTTTATTTGGCAAAAAGTTAAAAAATTAAAAAACTAAAAAATCAAATTAAAACATAAACTCTCAAAATATTCTATTTAAATTTTCACTACTTTTAAAATACAATAATACCCATCATTCATAATTTATTTACTATAACTATCAATTACATATAATTATTAATATCAAATATATAAAAAGGTAAAATTGTCTATTTTGAATAGAAAGCAAAAAAAAACTCACTTTTTACCCAAACAACTAACTTGAAAAACAATTAGCTTAAAAATTAAGTTACCAAATAATCTATTTTGAACTCAATTTAAAATTTTGACTAAAAACGCAAAAAAAAAAACATAAAAAGTAGCTTTTAAATTAATTGCCAATCAGGGCCTTAAATAAAGTCTTCAAGTTGAGGAAGAGATGAGAAAATGTGATTCTCACTGCAATTGCTGAATTTCATAAAACCAAACCCTTAGATCAAGATAACTGAAATCAAGAAAAATCAAGGCCAACAATAAAAATATCCTTTGATGTATCAAAAAACCAAAATGGCAAAAGAGAACAACTGAAGAAGATAGATACAAATAAACTAGAGCAAAAGCTTAGAAAATCAAAGAAAAGACAAGAAAAATCTATACAAGTTCATTTTTTGTTCCTTTTGGCTTCTAAGTTTGTGCCATCTTTGAGTGATTCTTGGGCATCGGTATCCATCCCGAGACTGAAGAGGGCAGCTGCCTGAAGGTAGGAGGCCATGGGCCACTCAGGAGACACCACCTGTGCTTGCATAGCATCTCCAAGTGCTTCTTGTGCCATATCACTCATCAAGTAAGACAAGCAGCGCCTAGCAAACACGGTCGGCGACACCATGGTCCCACCATCAATGAACTACAAGATAAACAAGAGTAATTTATGCATTTAGTCAAAAACCGAGATGGGCTTTTTGAGATAATCCCAACCAACAATAACAATCCTTCATTCCTTGATAATCCTGCAACTACACGGGAAAAGAATGTAAACCGGTTGTGCACAATGCAGAGATCTTTTGTCTCAAACATTACATGTTCCTCTGTTCTAATGCATTGAAGATCATTAGATCATGTGAGAATCTTGAGGCACAAAAATATCGAAACATATTTAAAGGTTTTCAATACATTGGGACTAAGGGACATATACTTTTTGGGACTGTGATCTCTTGCCTAGTTTCTGCAGTTTTGAATTTGCTGAACTTTACTGATATCTGTTTCTTTTCGGGGTTTTTTTTTTTCCTTTGGCTGAATGAGTGCTAAATATATCTTGGTACAAGTGAACTACAAAGCTTCAGTTCATCTATTTTCATTTCTTTTTAATGCAGTCTAGTGCAAGTGCAACATGTTTAGTTGCTATCTACTCCCACAAATTTAGTCTCTATATGCATAACTTCTTATACCATGCTTCTGCTAAGCATAGCTGGCAGCTTGATCCATCCTGACAATAATCCATAGTTCCGTATTTCCTTTCCTTTTTCATCTAATTTATTTTGGGTTTTGGGAAAAATGGTTTTGCAATATATTTCTTAAGATAAAGAAGGTATGGTCTTCAAACAGAATTTAAATTACTCATGAGTTGTTAAGAACCTCAACCAAGTGCGATCTCAACCAAGTACTCACTTGAGTGTAGCAATCAATGGCGGTAGCAAAGTCCTTGGCTCGAAAAGCAGCATCACCTTGCTTCTTAAAATTCAAGGTCTCCTGCATTTGATTTGTCCACATTTGAAAAGAAAGCTGCAAAGCCAAAATAATCCAATGATACCAACATATCTAATCACTAATTAGAAGGGAAATGTAGAGAGCAACTACTAAAGAAATCTTGCAGAATGCCCTGTGGAAACTTTATATCCAATCTAGAAGTTTAAGCCATTAGGTGGAGCAGTTCTAACATTGTATCAAGTGACCACCCATTTCACTCCTAACTAATGTGGGATTGTATTCTCTAATACCTCCCCTCATGTGCAGCCGCTCTTTGAGGTTTGTCACTCGTAGCGTCCGTTTTTTGAATCTCTCATCGCACAGCTTTTTTTTTTCTTGGGTCTGTCATAGTGGGGTGGGGCTTCTTTCCTTGAAAAGAAAAAAAATTCGAGTGTAATTGTTCCCATTATGATACCATATGTAAACTTTATATCCAACTTAACACCTTAAGCTATTAGGTGGAGATGTCTCAACATTATATTAAGTGACTACTCATTACACTCTTAACTAATGTGGGATTGTATTATCCAACACGCCTGCGTGGATGGATTGGGGGAGGGGGGAGAGGGGCACTGGGTTCAGCAGAAAATAGAAAGGATGCTTTGATATTTATGCCAGAAAGCAGATTTGGCATAAATATCAAAAGTTACCAACTGGATTGCAAGTTCACAGTAACACAGTTACCAATTAAAACCACCGTGTAAGTTCCTGTACATTTCTGCACTAATCATTACCACCCCATATTATTTTGCCGGCTGCAACTCAAGACTTAATTGTGTCCCAATGCTAGAAACACTGTCATATCCGTGTATCCACAAGCAACATGTGACTCCACTCAAATTCTGAATTAGAACAATCAGGGACATCAAATAGGTGCCATTCCTTCCTAGCCTTGATTTCTTCCTATTTTCTTGGAAAAACATCTATGCATGGCAATGAAGCCAGATATAATTATGTAGATTTTGACAATGGGAGAACATGAGGCTAAAACAGCAAATAGGTCAGAGCAAGAGCAGAACACATCCTTTACATTTATGCCATTGACATGATGGATGATTTGCCTACTGAGCCACTTCCATTTACTAAAATGGTGTGTGTGTGTGTGTGGGTGTGTGTGTGTGTGTATATATATATAGAGAGAGAGAGAGCGAGAGAGAGAGACAGAAATATTTAATACTGATACAGAATTGAACATCAAATGTAGGTCTAGTCGTAACAAACCTCATTTGCAATCCCCTCATCATCCTTGTAACCAATCTTCTCCAGTATTTCATGTATGGCAGTGAGATCCATTCTTAGGCAAGCTTCGCCCATTGGAGTCAATGGCAATGGTGGTTTTGAGGATTCATTTCCATGTGAAATACCCATCAAAAGATATGATGGAACCTGATTGAATAAGAACAAATCTCATCACTGCCTTTATAATAAACACGCTTTCTGCCATTTGGAAGGATATCGAATAAATGACAAAGCACCTCTATCTTATCACTCAAACTCGCATTAAAAGGCTAGTGATAAATAATCCAAGACAAGAGTAACATGACCGTGCAAATAATTTTCCTTAACTTCACAAGCTATATTTCACATAAATAAGGAACAAAAAGTAAGTTAGGATTAGGATATAATTTATTATCATGAATAAATAAATATTTTCGATGAAGATATTTATACACAAAAAGTGAATTAGCTATGGAGCCACATTCCTTGAGCACTCAAACCAATGAGGCAAATATCAAGAGATACTTCCGATGGGGAAACTACAAGGTATGAAGTCATCAATTATGACAGCATAAATTTGCAGACACGGGGAAAGGGTAAATTCATGGAGTTACAGGGCATGAAATCATAAATTATAATGATAATCCCAAAATTTGCTGACACAAAAGGAGTGAATTGATCTGTTAGGTGTATACCTCCATTTCTTTCTGAAGAGACACAAGAGCAGTAACAAGGGATTTTGCATTTGGTCTCTCACGAGCTTCATACTGCAAACAACGGGAAGCTAACCGCACCAACTCAGTTCCATCATCATTTATAAAATGACCCTCCAAACAAGAATCCATCAGCATCAGGAAATTCTTGCCACGAATCAGGTCAAGTGCCTGCAAGAAAGGCATAAAGAAAGTGGCATCTCAAATTTTGGTACTCAAACAGTTCAACTTGCAAATTTAAAAATCCGTTAGTCTTCAGGAATGCAAACTGAAAACGAATTGCATTTTCGTGGTCACTGATCACATATTTACATATCTCAGTAGAAAGTTTCAAAGAATTAAGGCCAATCAAGAATGTGAAGTTAACATCAAGAAGAGAGGTGCACGCAAAATGCTGCAGAGTTATTCCAGCACCCAGTTGAAAAAGGATACTACTACTTATCTGAAATAAAAATAAGAGAAAATTTAATTTTCTAAAATCAGTTATTTCCATTCATAGTAATTTCGTATAAGAATGTACGTGGCCCAAAAACTTCAGTCCAAGTTGTTAATAGTATCTTTCTTGTTTCATTATATACCATATTTATTTTCTATTTCGCACCCATGTGGGATGAAATATCATAATATCCTCCACTTAAATATGCCATATTCTCGTCGTTGGCCTAAGTTTTTTCCCTGGTTAGGGATATGAATAGTAACCCATTAGCGGACACAGAGCAGCCTATTAGCGTGCAAAGGGTATACAATCTTAGATCCTCTACCCCTTTCCAGAGCTTCTATTTCTCTATCCATCCCGCCGCAAAGCTCTTCATGGGACCATGGTTAGCTCTGATACCACTGTAACAACCCAAATTAACTATTGAGCCAATAACTTGAATAAAGAGCATGATAACGCGGCTCAAAAGTTTAAGCCTAAATTATTAGTAGTATTCCTTGTTTCATTACATAGCAAATTTATTTTCTATTTCCCATTGATCTGAGATGGGGGTATCACAGATAGGTACCTATCCCCAAAAAAAATATTAAAAAAAGGATGAAGGGGTGCTCTTGAGTATAACCACTTGGGTCCTACAAAACATGCTACTGACCACCCATAACAGTTATGCATTTCAACTTAATTAGCAGATGCTTTAGTGGGGAAAAAGAGAGCACGTTGTCACGGCCTGAAAATCGCCGAGGTACCAGAAGCCGGGAGGAGGGTGATTCAAGGCGACGGAGGCTCGTGGAAAGTTTTAGAGTACGCCAGAAGGATCTAGAGCGTAGAAGAGTCTTGAAAAGTCCAGAGTATTCCAGAGGGTTTCGAAATGTTCTAGAGCATTCTAGAATACCCTGTATGACCCTAGAAGGGTATGGAAGAATCCATCATGTCTTGGAGAAGTGTGGGGGATTCTAGAAGAGTAGCGAAGTGTAGAGAGCTCTAGGAAAGGTTCTGGATGGAGAATAATAGCCCGAGTTAATCCTAGCCGTCCATTAAGGAGGTGGATGACTATAAAAGGGGAGAGGACTTCATTTGAGGGGGGAGCATTTGAAGTGCTCCAAGTGGGAGAGCATGAGAGTGCTCCCAAGTGGAGAGCACTAGGGTGGTTCTAAAGAACTCGCTAGGGTGAGAGTGGAGGTGGACACTCAGAGGAGTGTTCCACGGTAGTTTTTCTAGGGTGAGAGTTGAGTGTCAAGTGTGAACCGGTGAGCTTGTCAACACTTGTGTGTGACATTGTATCCTTATATTCTTTGTACATTATTCATTGTATAGTGAAACTTTTCTTATACAAGTCTTTGGTATGATGGTTGCGTAAGTGAAAAAGGCTGAGTTAGTCATTCGGGATGCATTACTTAGATGCCTCACAGGGCGCAAGTAGGGTAGATGTCTTGGCCCGTGACAACGTGCTAAATTTATCTTACAAGTTACAACTAGTAGCACATCTCATCCTTCTATTTCAATTCCAACAATATTCAATAAATAATATAGAATTTAGTGAATCTCTATCAATCTTGACGTAATAACATAATTATGGTACCTTATGAACTTTGTCATACAAGCAAGATTTAGTTTAACCGCCAAATGTCCAAATTCAACTTAGAAATCAATAGCAACTGTAACTTAAGAAGGGGGGAAGAGTCTTACGTGAATGCCTACCGTGACAACTTCAGAATACTTGTCCTTTACTAACGGCAAACAGGCAAAGTGCTCTAACATCCAAATCTTTTTTTCTTATTTTATTTCTTGGTAAATATTGTGATCACAAGCTTGTAGAATGTGTATGACCCAATAAGATATATATTATCAGGAAGTTCGACTGGAAATCGGAAAATAAAATAAAATAAAATAACAACAAAGAAATGAAATGAAAGCTACATGGCTTGGAGGGATATGTTTGCCACTCAAAAGATCTAGCAGCAGGGTTCCGAAGCTGTAAACGACACTTTCCTGAGTCACTCTTCCTGCCAAAAATAGACACACACTTGTTACTTTTAGTTTAAATCAAACATACTAGGCATTTATACATCTATAGCAAAAACAATGCACCATATTTGCACATTTGTGAAAGAATATAATTGTGAGTCAGTTTAACTACAATTAAGATACAAAAGAGGGAGAAAAATTTAGTAGTAACATCAAATTAACAATCTGTTGGCTAATCATCATCTTCGCATTTCCAAATGAGGCATATCATAATGATTTGGATTGTGAACTTGCAAAAAGATGAATCTTGCTGTTGAAGAAACAAACACTGATCCGGCATCAACTCCTAGTACTGACCAGTTCTAAGATACTCTGGAGGAGTGAAAGCCAAGTTTGTACTATAACTCTTGCCATCTCTGCTGTTTTTCATAAGGCCAAAGCATGATAGCCTAGGATTGCCTTCCTGTAGACACCCAACTCAAAATAGTCAGACACTAAAACAAGTTTAAAGAGGAGCAAACTATCTGCAGAAAAGAGAAAACCGCTTCACCTTATCAAACAAGATTCTGTAAGCATTGAGATCGTGATACAGGGCCCGCCCTTTACTACTGCAATATTCCAAAGCTTGTGCCAAGTACAAGGCCACCCTCAACCTCATTGCCCATTTCATCGGCTGGGTCTCCCCTGAGCCAATTCAACATGTAACTGAGTAAAAAGGGCAATCCCATCTAATAAGATAATACTACTTTGGATGCAAGAAAGTCAATGATTTCGACATTAAATAGCAGTTGAAATTAAGAATATCAATATTGAAGAATATCAATAATTCAATATTCATGGACACAAGTAGGGGAGGGGATTCAATATTCATGGACACAAGTAGGGGAGGGCCAAGGGTGGCCATCCCCACCCCCAACCTTTGAAATTGTCCGTGTTATTAGTGTTTTAGATGAATTCTAATGGAACTAGTTATTTATTTATTTTTTTCAAAACTATTGCAAATTTTGTTCCATTTCCTTATAATAATAAAGTACAAATAGCAAACTATTCAACTAATTTATTATATATTTCAAAATAAGTGATAACAAATAAGCATGCCATTTGTAGTTGAATTAACTTAATTTATTTAATTAAATCATTTCGTCTACATAAAAATTAAAAGTATTCTTGAAAAATATTATAGACTTTTAAAAATAATAATATCCATACCATACTCATCCACAGAGAAGAGAAAAATCAAAATTCTATATTTATAAGTGCTTTTTTTTTTTTGTTGCAATTTTTTTGCCTCCATCTCACATTGATATCCTCGCTTCGTCCCTGTTGACAATATTGCTCTAATTAACCAAGAAGATTTTTAATCCCATTGTTTCCTGTTTTGAGAACAGATAGTTGTCGAATTAAGAATGTCAATATTGCTAATTATCTAGCTCTTTAGCACAAAGCATGATTCTCAATTAATGAAGACAAATTCAATACCATAGTTCATGATTACTTCAACCAGACATGCATTAAATGCGAGTTGTTGCAGCCAACCAATTAATGCAGTTCGTATTTTCCGCAATTCACCACATGATAAGTTTTCACATTGTACTGGAAATTATTAGGCACGCCATAGAATTGCTTACTTAGTACTTTTAACAAATAAAAATATTCTATGCATTAATAATTGGATTACTCTTATCTTCTATCTATCCAACTAGTCAAAATTGTCCCACTCATAGCTTTTTTCACTGTATAATTGAATAGAAATATATATGAAAGCATCACGTAAACAATACCACGTGTTACGCCAAACTACCGAATAATTGCTCACATTGTGCATTTTGAGCATAGTAAGATTCTCAAAATCAGCAAATTATTAACTACCCCTATAGTAGAGTATCATATAAAGACGATGACTTGTAGTATTCTGATAAATAAATAATCGAAACCCATATTATATGAGTTTTCTCTTATTTTTAACTATTCAACAAAGATGAATCATAATGATATTATAGTACTCTCAGTAAATAAATAATTGTGTTTTAATCACTCAACAAAAATGTGTTATAATATTCTTACCATAAAATTTGTTACCATAATATTAAATGAAAGTAACATATCACGTGAAATTACTGTATTGTACTCCGGGACACCGAATAATTACTGAAAACAATCACGACGCACAGAACATACAGTGGAAGAGATGCTTGGCGAGTGTGTCATTGGGCATAAACTCTGCGACGAGCAATCTCTCATCGCCTTCACAGCAGCATCCGATCAGATTCGCTAATCGCTCGCTCCTGAGATTTCCCACACTTCTTGCTTCCTCCTAAACCACAACCAAAACGCACACACCCCTATAGATTCAAAACCAAAAACCACCCATTTCAAGCCAAACAATCTAGAAACCGAAATTAGGGAGCAGAACTAACAACGAATTGACGAGAATCAGGCCAAGCCGTCTTGTGGAACCGCTTGACGGCGATCCACCGATCGTTTTCAAGCTTTCCTTTGTAAACAACGTTCGGAGCTTTCTCTCCGTGCTCCGATACAATGTTTTCCGAAGAAAACCCATTCGTCGCAGATTTAAGCTCCTCTAAGCTGAACTCACTGAAGCTCGGCAACGCGTTTCGGTCATCTTTTCCGCCATTTTCTGCACCAATTTTCACAAGAATCCATCGAATTAGTAATTTAAAAAAATAGAGAGAGAGAGAGAGAGAGAGAGAGAGAGAGAATATCTTACCGAGATCAGAGGATTCGAGAGCGGAGGGTTTGAGGTGAGAGTGCCACCAGCAGAGAGAGAACTTGGAGCACCGGGCACCCATTGCGCCGGGAACGGAGGGGGGTAGAGAGAGAGAGAGAGAGAGAGAGAAATGAAAAGATCAGAGGGTGCGCATTGTCCTGTGAAACCCAGAGAGAATGAAGGGCATGGGAAGAGCTTGCAAGCTCCAGTTTGTGAGAAGAAAAAGGAGCGAAAAGGGAAATGATGGCTGGGAGAGGAGAGAGTCTGTGGATCCGAAGATAATTTTTTTTATATTTTGTTTTAAATCTTTTTATTTTTTTTATTCTTAAAAAATTTTAAAAATTATGCCGGTTAGAATTAATTTTGAAAAAGCGTCATTAAAGATGAAAAAATTAAAAAGAAATCAAAAAATCTGTTAAATTGATTTTTTTTCATTTTATATGAACTTTTTAGGTATTGATAAAAAAATTTTACTTTTTTATTTTTTTTATAACGAAAAGAATCTAAAAAATATATCCATTTAGGTTAATACTGAAAAAATTCACTAAAAATAAAAAAAATTACAAAATAAAAATTAATTCAAACACAAGCTTGGTATTCTTTTTGTCGGTAAAAATGTGTTATTCTAAGTAAAATATGTTCTTATAAAAAAAATAGTGATTTATAATTAGTTTTAGTGTGTTAAATCAGTATATGTATTCAAATTGAAAAGAATTAGTATTTGGTGATAAATTCTGTATTTTAAATTTGTGTTTTTAAATCAGTACATGTATCCAAATTGGTGAGAATCAGTATTTAGTGATTGAT
>JAULJZ010000020.1:8652399-8664551 GCA_032270985.1 Heliamphora pulchella | reverse complement strand
GTCATATTGCCAAAAAGAAAAGGGAGAAATTCCAAGAAAAATACTTTAACTATGACAAGTTTGGGCATCGTGTTTTAGAGTGCAAGAAGTCAAAGAATCCCCAAGCTTAAGCTCATATGGCAGAGGTAACCAAGGATGTCTCAAATATCAATCTCTCGGCCATGGTCTCTGAGGTGAACATGGTAGGCTCAAATCTACAAGAATGGTAGATAGACACAAGGGCCACTCGCCATGTCTGCTGTGAGAGACATATGTTTAACACTGTTGATATGGTGGCCCATGGTCAGAAGCTGTACATAGGAAATTCAGCTATCTCAGATGTGTTGGGGCAAGGCTAGGTGATCCTCAAGATGACATCAGGAAAAAAGCTAACACTGAATAATGTGCTCTATGTGCTTGATATTCGGAAGAATTTGATATCTGAGTCTCTGTTGAGTAAGCACGGGTTTCGGATGGTCTTTGAGGCACACAGAGTTACTTTGTCTAATGTTGGGATGTATATAGGAAAAGGATATGTGATCAATAGTCTATTCAAAATGAATGTAATGACTATAATTCCCATTGCTAATAAAATGAAATTCTCTGTTGCTTATGTGTCTGAGTCTTCTATTTTGTGGCATGGTAGACTAGGTCATATTAATTATGATTTTATGCGTAAATTAATTAACTTGGCGCACATACCTAGTTTTGATATTGATAAAACTCACAGGTGTAAAACTTGTGTGGAGGCTAAGTTAACTAGGTCTTCATTCCACTCGGTTGAAAGAAGCACCGAACCACTGGGCTTAATTCACACTGATGTGTGTGATCTAAAATATATTCAAACTCCTAGTACTAATAAATATTTCATCACGTTTATTGATGATAGTACAAAGTATTGCTATATATATTTGCTAAAGAGTAAGGATGAAACTTTGGATAAATTCATTCTGTACAAGAATAAAGTTGAAAATGAACTTAGCAAAAAGATTAAGGTGTTGAGAAGTGATCGATGTGGTGAATATGAATCACCATTTGGTGGATACTGTGCTGAGTACGGAATTATCTACCAAACCACTGCACTTTACTCACCTCAGCAGATTGGAACTGTTGAATGCAAAAAATCATACCTTGAAGGATATGATGAATGCTATGTTGGTGAGTTCTGGGTTACCTCAAAACATGTGGGATGAAGCGGTTCTTACCGCTAATCACATCATGAATTTAATACCTCGCAAGAAGAATGACAAAACCCCTTATGAGTTGTTTAAGGGTAGAAGGCCTACCTATAATTACTTAAGAACATGGGGGTGTCTTGCGAAGGTAGCGATACCTCCTCCTAAGAAAGAGAAGATAGGTCCAAAAACCGTTGATTGTGTTTTCATTTTCATCGGTTATGCTCAAAGTAGCAGTGCTTATCGATTTCTTGTGTATGAATTTGCAATACCAGATATTCACAAGAATACAATCATGGAATCTAGAAATGTGTTGTTATTTGAACACATATTTTCGTATAGATCCATTAAAGAGTCCAGTTCAGTAAAACGGACTTTGCATCCTGCTAATGATAGCAGTAGAGACCAAGAAAGAGGAAGGTGATATAGAGCCAAGACACAGCAAACGGGTTAAGAAATCAATCTCTTTTGGTCTGAATTTTATAGCCTACTTATTAGAAAATGAGCCTTATACGTACAAGAAAACTATGAGCTGTTCTAAGGCTTCGTTTTGGGAAGAAGCGATTAAAAGCGAGATTGATTCCATACTGCAGAACTATATGTGGGAACTAGTATATTTGCTACAAGGTAGTAAGCCTTTGGGCTGCAGATGGATCTTCAAGAGGAAGATTAAAGTAGATGGATCAATAGATAAGTACAAAACTAGGTTTGTTATCAAAGAATACAGATAAAAAGAAGGCCTAGATTACTTTGATACTTATTCTCCTGTATCCAGGATAACCTCAATTCGTATGATAACCGCTATTGTGGCCTTACGAAATCTAGCGATACATCAGATGGATGTAAAAATAGCTTTTCTAAATAGAAATTTAGATGAAGAAATCTACATGGAACAACCTGATAGTTTTTCTAGGCCTAAAAAAAAAATCTGTAAGCTAGTTAGATCTTTGTACAGTCTAAAACAAGCTCCAAAGTAATGGCACGAGAAATTTGACAATATAGTATTGTCACATGGGTTTCGAATCAACAAATGTCTATATGTCAAAGACACTGATGAATGTTATGTCATTCTGTGCTTCTACGTTGATGACATGCTCATTGTGGAAAGTAACGACAAAGTTATCCAGTCTACTAAAGATATGTTGAATTCAAAGTTTGACATGAACGATATGGGTCTCGCTAATGTGATTATGGGTGTCCAGATCACCAGAAGGTCCAGAACATTGGACGGCCTTACGTTGTCTCAAACTCACTATGTTGATAAGATTATGAGAAAATTTAACAATTCTAACACTAAAGTCGCCAGGATCCCGGTAGACCTGAGTCTCCATTTATCCAAAAATAGGGGGAAAAGTGTCTCCCAATTGGAATATTCTCAGGTCATCGGGAGTCTAATGTACTTGATGAGTTGTACAAAGCCTGACATAGCCTATTCAGTAAGTAGACTGAACCGATACACGAGTAATCCAGGACATGGTCACTGGAAAGCGATAGTTAGGTTACTATGCTATTTGAGATATACTCGTGATCTTGGACTACACTACACTAGATATCCGACAGTATTAGAAGGGTACTGTGATGCAAATTGAATATCGGACACGAAAGACTCAAAGTCTACAAGTGGATATGTCTTTCTACTTGGTGGTGCAGCGGTATCTTAGAAATCTTTCAAATAGACGTGTATACCACGTTCTACGATGGAATCAGAATTCATTGTTTTAGATAAAGCAACTGAAGAAGCCGGATGGTTACGACAATTTCTCGAAGATGTTCTAAGATGGCATAGACATGTGCCAGTTATTTGTATCCATTGCGATAGTCAGTCGGCAATAGGTAGGGCATAGAGTCATATGTATAATGGTAAGTCTAGACATATACGCCGTAGACATAATATCATTAGAAAATTACTCTCAAGTGGGGTTGTCACAATTGACTACGTAAAGTCAAAAGACAATATTGCGGTTCCGCTGACCAAAGGGTTTACTAGAGAGTTAGTTGAATGGGCATCGACAGGAATGGAATTAAAGCCTATGACATAAAAAGGTAACGTGAAGGAAAACCTAACCTAGTTGAATGGAGATCCCAAGATCTAGGTTAAATGGAACAACCTAATTGCGTATACCTAGGATAATCATCGTAGAGTTTGAGAACTCTTACCTATTCTTATGATGCAGTGGTGATTTGGGAGGTTAAGCATTAGCCTTTAATGACTTTTTCCTGGTGAGCCAGGTTGGTATAGAAAAATACTATTGAATAAAAGTTACCTATGTGAGTATGAAGTAGGGCCGCTTCTTTGAGAATTTGACAAGGCAAAATTCTCGAAAAAATACTTGCAGAATCAGGAAGAGTGTTTCATGGCCAAAACGAATACAACTGTGAGAACAAAAACTTCGTTGTGAAAGTTGATTTGTGAAGCCTATTGTCTCGGTTTACTGCTAAGGCGACACAGTTCAAGGCGGTATCGCCCACTTGTTTGCCGGTAAACCCGATAGGTTCTCACAAGGGAAGGTTTAAGGTTAACCGCTACATATCCTATGCAAGGACTTTTAGTTGTCTCTTTCTCTCTTGCAGTCAGGTTTGTAATCTGGGTCTGTACTCCCGCCAATTTCATTCATGGGGGAATTGTTGTAAATATGAATTCAATTGGCATCAATATGAATTCAATTGGCATCAATGCCATTCATTTGGATTCAATACCAGAATTCAATT
Source organism: Heliamphora pulchella (assembly GCA_032270985.1). Lineage (NCBI taxonomy): Eukaryota > Viridiplantae > Streptophyta > Magnoliopsida > Ericales > Sarraceniaceae > Heliamphora > Heliamphora pulchella. The sequence goes on along the minus strand of JAULJZ010000020.1, from coordinate 8,660,688 downwards.
GGCAATTTAATTAGTCATTCAATTGGCAATCCAATTCTGGTATAACCCCCAAGAGAGAAATTCTATATAAGAACTTCTCTGCTTTTTCTTCAAACACAAGAAAAGGATACAGTGAGATTGCAAGTTGGGAGAGAGAGAAAGACAGACGAGGTACGTTTGAGTAGCCAATCTTTGAAGATGTTACAACGTTCGGGTCAGCCGTTTTATCCTAGGAGAGTGACGCCGGTGAAGATACTTACAACACTCTTGATAGGCAGTGAATCATTCTTAAGGAAACTGCGTTCGTATGGCTCGATTTTCGTATTCTATTCACGTTATTTTTTGTATTTTTGAATTTCTATAATTTCTGTATATTTTTTAATCTTTCAAAGTTAATATTTTCTGGATTACCGAGCATATCTTGTGTTATATTTTCAATAATTATTAGATTTTTTGACAAGTTAACTCGGCTGGAATCGTTACAAATAATATTAGAATCAACCCTAGTTTTGTACGAGGTTTTAGAGAAGAGTACATTTTTTAAAGTAAGAGGTTTTAGAGAAGGACAAAGGCCTTAAGTCAAGGTTGTGTTGGAGGATTGAAGAGTGGGATTGGAGTATTAATTCAAAATAATTTTTGTATTTCATGTTTGGATGCAAAATAAATATCTAGACAAATAGTTCGGAAGGTCCAGACAAGTAGTTCAGATTGGATACATAGTCCCTTATATGATGGATAACTAGTGGGAGTGGGGGGGGCGGGGGTGTGGTGGGATAGAGAGGAAAAAGTTCAAACAGAAGAAAAGATTAATCGTGAAAAATCTAATTCCTCTTAAACCATTCCAAACAACCAAACATGTGAGTAAATTAAGAAATGAATAAACAATGCAATGAATATTTAATCTCATGGCTATTTGTTATATAAAATTTAATCCCTCTTAATCCTATCCTCCAATGTAAACATGGTCTTAGGATAGTATACCATATACTCTAAATAGAGGTAGAGATTTCATGGTAGCAGCATAATGTGTTAATAAACTGTTCTGTGTTCACTTTTGAACTGTTTTCCAAATTACGGTTTAGAAAAAGAAATTAGGCCATATAATGGGATGTTAAAGTATTTTGAGTCGTGTCATAATTTTTTTTGTAATTTTATATATTCTTTTATCAGTTACTGAGCAAATAATTAACATGGAGCTAATAATTAACATAAATTGTTAAGGAGGTACAAATGTATTTGATTTTAGACTATCACAGATGTACTATTAACATGGACGGTTGATGTTTTTTTATATGTTTTGTTTTTATTTGTATTGTCGCCATTTTCTTTTGTCTGCATAGATTTCTTTCTTTCCTTCCTTTTTTATTTATTTATCTATTCCCATCATGAAATAAAGATTCTATTAAATTTTCTCCATAGAGCACCCAAATGTTGCTTGTCATGTGTGTGATATGTAACAAGGGATTTTGCTTTCTTCAAATTAAAATAGAAGTTAAGGAACCTATATACAAAAGGCTGATTTTAGGCTCTAAGATCGATGTTGGTTGCCAATGGAGGATATGATCTTCAGGCTTTAAATAGAAATCTCCGAGTAAACAATCTCTCCTTATAATTTATAATTGGATATTTAGAAACGAGCTCACGGGTGGGAGTTTATTTTTCCAATTCAACGACTAGGTGCAGAACGAGCAAACTGAAGAGGAGCTCAAAAAACCAAAAAAATCGGTAATCCGATTCGGTCCGGCCCGTACATTTCGGTTCGACTTTAATTTATTATGATTTGATTCTGATTTACATTTTTTGAAAACCGTTTTAAAAGGTCCGATTATTAGATTTTGATTTAAACTCACGGTTCTGGATCGAATCGAACTGGTCGTCTTTTCTAATTAGGGATGGCAACGGGGCAAGTTTGGGGCGGTGATCCCCCACTCCCACCCCGTTTATTAATGGGGCGGGAGTATGTTCCCCCACCCCGTTTGTAGTCCTCTTATCAAGATCCTTAAAAAGATCCATGATGGACACTAATTTTTTTATTTATAAAAAAGAGCACATAAATTTTACCAATCAGTGAAATTTTACCATGCATAAATTTTAGCAAAAATTGGGAATAGGTCCCATTTTAAGGAGGTGCTCGGGGATTAGTCCTTATCAAAAGTATACTATTCTATAAAATTCTTTTTTAAAATTTTCAGTAAATAATGGACCATTATACCCTTATCTGTTATAATTTAAATTACACAAAAAAGGAAAGATTATGATTTGTAGAAAATATTCTTTTCTGTTTCCTATTTCCATTTTTGACGGATGCGTTACCAACCAATTGTGATTATATCACGTCGTGGGTTTGAGTTCAATTATTTGTTTTATTTTTGACCGGCGTATACTACATTGCAACTGAAAAGTTTAGTGTAGATTTGTAATATTCTATAAATCTGTCTGTCCTGTAAGTTATAACGTCATTTTCATGTTTGTTTTGCATTTTTATCCATTATTTTGCACTTTAATCCATTATTGAGTTTTGTTTTTTGGTTTTCATTTCCGATTCTAATATCTGGTTGTTCAGTTTCTTCAATGAAAACCCTTTTTCGTTGTATGTTAACGTCATTTTCAAGCGGTGATGGAATAATTTGCAGAAATTGATACAGTAACTACAACTACTTCTTACAAAAAAAAATTGCACTTTAATCCATTATTGAGTTTTTGTTTTTGGTTTTCATTTTCGATTTTAATATTTGGTTGTTTATTTTCTCAATGAAAAGTTTTTTTCGTTGCAATCTATGATAATGCCATTTTCAAGCAGCGATTGAGCTATTTGCAGAAAATGATACAGTAACTACGATTACAGTTAATAGAAAATGATACAATGATACCATATGTTCAAGAACTGAACATCATTTTCTTAATATAACACTGCGAAATGATACAAATAAAAATCATAACATAGTTGGAAATGATACATATTAATGTATTATTTTTGAAATTGATAGACATGGAAGAGTTTGTAAAATTGATACACGTTAAAATGGTTTTTAAGATTTTTTGAAATGATACACAACTAAATTTCCCCAATACAATTTGCACTAGTTGTTCTAAGTTTTCTGAAACAATTTTATAAAATTGTTTGTGTTGGTTTTTAATAATTATTTTGTTTAACCATCATTATTTATACCCTCATCACAAAGTTAATCTAATTTTAAACTATGTTTTCTGAAATGATACACAAGTAAATAGTCCAAAAACCTAGATATGCTTGTATTATTTTCTCAATCAAAGATACAGATGACTGTTAAATATGCTTGTTTCATTTTTATGTACGCTTGAGATTTGTTTTTTGTATCTTTTATGTAAGTACGTATTGACTTATCTTTGTGGTTTTGTTGTGCAGCTTTTGTGTTGGGTATAGGAGTCATGGACAACCCAATAATTTTGATGTGCAAATATAATGGTGCTACTGCCGGCATTCAAATATATCGTAGTTGGACATTTAATATGCCGGTACGTTATGTGCAGTGCAAATAGAACAATATTGACGTTGGGTCGATGTCAATTAGATATTCATTCCTGGGATGCACCAATTGTATGCTCGATAATGATGAAGATCTACAAGTATTGTTTACGTTGGTAATGTCGAAGGGTTTGGATATGGTAGATGTTGCAGTCCAGGATTTTAATTGCGTTGAAGATGTGAATGGCAAGGTAGATGAACATAGTAGTCGCTTGGTTGACGAAATAAGTATGGAAGTTGCACAAGAAGAATGGATGTTGGAGAACGAGAAAAGCACTGAAATAATGTTGTCATTTGTTTCGCATCTAGAGAAGGTGCTCTTATTCGCCCCTTGGGCGAGAGGAATTAGCGAGGTGGGACAGAAGTTTGAAGGTGGCACTAGGCAGTTTCATACTGTTCTATGTAAGTATGCCATCGAGTGTGGTTTCCAGTTCGTCTACGTAAAGAATCATAATATACGCGTTTCTACTCATTGCCGTTATAAAGCCCGTGGATGTGAGTGGATGGTCAATGCACGGGTATTGGCAGCTAATGGTTATTATTACATAGAAAAGCTAAATAATGTTCATACATGTGGGTCAGTAGTTCGCACAGTTAAGAATTCTCGTATGACATCCACATTGGTAGATAATTTAATTGGTGACGATGTGCGTTCCAAGCCATTGACTCGGCCAACAGATGTTAGGTGAATTCAAATCAAAGTATAGTCTGGATATTAGCTACCATCAAGCTTGGATGAGTGTTGAAAAGACTAGAGGTGAAATTTTCGGTGACTTTTCAAGTTCATTCGATCAACTTCGATGGTATGTTGATGCATGTCGGAGTAGCAACCCCGGTAGTTCTATTGTGCTTGAGTTTGATTCGGTAAAACACCATTTCAATCGGTTATTTTTTGCATTTGAAGCTTGCATCAAAGGGTTTAGTAGTTGTCATTCTTTATTATTCATTGACGGGACATTTCTTAAAGAAAGGTACAAGGAAATTCTACTATCTGCCACAGCTGAGGATGGAAATCAATGTATATGTTGTGTAGTTTTATTTTTTTCTATAATTACTTTGACATCATTTTCATTTTTGTAAGCCTATCTAATTCTGGTATCATTTTCCATTTTTTTTATCAAGGCTATTTCTTATATGCATTGCAGTTGTAGATGCTAAAAATAAAGACAATTGAAAATGGTTCATGCAACAGTTGGCGTCAATATTGGACTCTAATAGGGATATCACCTTCGTGAGTGATCAGAATCCTGGGCTGCTAGATGCTGTTAGTGAGGCTTTTCCATTTGCTGGCTATGGTTATTGTTTGCAACACTTGATTAGGAATTTAAGGAACCATTTGCGTGGTCGTTGGAATGCATATCGTGAGAAGATGGTGAATCATTTCAAGAAATGTGCATATGCTCCTACACGTGAGAGATTCCAACAATCCTTAGACGAGTTATTACATGAGAGTGGTAATAAAGTCAAAACTTTTATTGATGAAAGATGCTACGGTGAAATGAGTTCTAACGCAGCTGAGTCTTTTAACAATTGGATTCAGGAAGCGCGTCACTTGCCAATCACGAATATGGTTGACGCTATTCGAGTGAAACTAATGAATCAGATGTCTTCAAGGAGAGAGTTGGCTGGAAGATGGACAGGGGTTGTATTCCCTAATATTGATTCGAATCTTTTTAAAGCGTTTAACGAGTCGAGGACATGGAATGTTAGCTTGTCGGTTGTCGATGCATATGAGGTTCATTCATTTCCATCAGTGTCGATTGATATTAGGTGGCGCACATGTTCCTGTTGCCTATGACAGTTGAAGGGGTTCCCTTGCTCACATGCTATTTGTGCCATAAAGAAGAGTGGCAACGATCTCAACTAGTATGTTGATTATCACTACACTGTTCAGAATTATCGAAAATCATATGCATCGTCGATATTTTCTGTACCTACAATTTGGAAGGGTTATGATGTCAATGTTGAAAGTAACATTCTTCCGTCGCTGTCTAAAAAATAACCTGAAAGACCTAAGAAAAGGAGAATTCCATCGATCAGTGAGACTATTTGGCAAATTAGGTGTGGAATGTGTGGTAAGCTTGGGAACCATAGCAGAAAATCGTGTAATGACGCATTGATCTAGGTATTAGACTCGTTGTACGTTGTTCATTTTTTGATTGGATGTTATTTTTTTAAATTCAATAATAAAGTGTGTACGATACTGATGAATGGTAGTTGCACGTGTTTTCTTATGTATGTTTCATAAAAAAGCAAAAAATGCTAAAAAATGGTAGTTGAAACCTGTTTCGTTATGTATGTTTCATGAAAATGTAGAAAATGATACAGAAATGGATTATTCATATATCAATAAATTAAAAAATTCTATGATTTTAAAAATTAAAAACTTAGTACTATTAAGCAGCCATTACGTGGGTAAAATTTGAAAGTGTATAACTAATTAAGAAGATGGTACTTTAAAAAAATGATGCATACGAAAAAGCCTAAATTACATAGGCAGAATTTGATTATTCATTTTTTGAATTCGGGAATGGTATGTAGTATTGTTGTTTTATTTTTGGGACATACCCAAATCTCTTTGTTTGGCAGCAATGTGTAGTCGATTAAGGCCCTAAAAAAGAAGAAAAAAGATAAAGGAGTGACTCATAAAAATGATACATATGTTTGCAGAAATGATACACAATCATGCCACGTAGCCTATTTCACAACCTGTATTGAGTAATGCAATTCCATTATACACAGCCTGTTTCACTTATGAATAATGTTCCATCAACACAATTTGTCGTTATCAAATATTCAAAAAGACACATCAAAAATTGGGAACTCTTACCAAATTTGTTTCCAAAAAATGAGACATTGTTGTAATAAATATTACATTACGTCAAACCGTTGGAAATAACAACCATTCCATTAAAATAAAAAACGTCAATAACATATTCATAAGTAGACAACACAACAATCCAACCCAAACTGGTGAAGATATACAAATAACTAATCAGTTAATAATATTTCTTCACATCCTTATTCCATGAACGCACTGGGTCGCTAATGAACCCATGTATGATATCTGCCCTCCGTCTTTGACACATCTCAATCGATAGAACTCCTTCCACAGGCTCATTCAATACATGTTGGTGAATAATATAGCAAATGATAACACCACAGTCCAACCTACAAATCAGTCAAGAATCAAATGTGACAACACCCCATCAAATTGCCATCTCAAACATGCACTAGAATGAAACAAATGCAACACATGAAAAATTATAGTGATACATACGATCCACTTTGTTGTTGTGGGTAGACATTGACTGCTACAAGTTCTTTGTTGTGATCCTGGGTTAGTAGTTCAAAACTGACAGTGTTTGTGTATTCTTCTACAAAAGACTTCTACATGTTTTATGAGATACAATTAGTAGCACACACCAAATTAAGAATTGCATTCATCTAAATCATTAAAATGTTGCATGTTTTTCAATTACCAAATCATTTGCAATATCCATATGTGGATCATGGCCCCGTGGTTTCATTGGGTTGTAATGGTACTAACCACCCGCCGTAGTGTCAGGAACTAGTAAGGTCTAATGATTTGAATGATACAACGTGAATAGTAAGAAACGCTTCATGAATGCTTTTCTCATGTGCCATTCCAGATTACGTGCCCTTTCTCTTGGCTTTTTTGGGCTTAATAATTGCTACCATACACATAATAGTTGTTAGTTTTCAAAGATCTAATTAAAAATGCTTTGTTTCAAATACACTAACGAAGCAATGATAACTTATTTTAAAAATTGATGCATGAATAGTTCTTATGTATGTTAGGCTAGAGAAAATGTAGCACTTATCACCAATTGCACCATACTTCCCCGTAAGTATCTCAGCATATCCGTCAATGACCTATGTAGTCAGAAGTTAAAATTCAGTAGTATCTTACTGCTTGAATTCATCTAGAGATATTAAGTATATAAGTATTATTTTTAATAACAAATACACTTGCACAACTTGAAACATTTGATTCCATCAACAAGCTTCTGATGTCTTCAATAAAGACATAAGTCCCATGGTTATCCCCCTCCCACACATATACGCTGGAAATGTTTGTTTCTTTAGTTAGTTCCATTTGTATTCATAAACATTCATAAGGAATAATATTTTTGAAGGAAGTACTGTTTTAAGCTATTAACCTGTGTTCTTCCATCCCCCAAATGCTCCATATTTTTTGTTGATCCTGCTCGTTTGACAAATGATCCTTTAACTTTTTACCAGTTGGTTCACCACGTTCTGGCTCGTTTTCAACATCTACAAAACCTTGCTTGCTAGTTGATGCGTTCTGCCTCACTCGCTTTGTGATCTTGTTCAATGACTCATACGTGTATTCAAGTAATATTTTCAACTTCCTGCTCTTTCCTTCGATATATTTGACCATTGAACTTGGCTCAGTAACCTCCAAATTTTGTGATTTTTTTGCTTGAGCTGCCTGTGTTATCTCATGAACTGCCCTTTCTTCCAACTCTGTTAAGTTGTTCACCTTTTCTTCAAAGGAAGATATTATTGCATCACGCTCTCTCACCGCTTCATTAAACTTTACCACTTGTTTTTGCAACTCAGTTATTAAGGTGTCTTTTTGTTGCTCATTCATAGTGGTTTCAAAATTTATGTCAGCATAGTCTTTCTCAGTGTCACTTAGATTCGGTGTGATGTCCTCTCCAAATTTTACTTCATTGAAACTGTTAGAATATTAGATTGATTGTTAGAATATTAGATTGATTTTATTCTGATTTGATTTTATTATCTATATTTATTGT
>JAULJZ010000020.1:8624516-8636704 GCA_032270985.1 Heliamphora pulchella | reverse complement strand
GGCCAATATCTCAAATATGAGTTCAAGAGAACCATTGTTTCCAAACAATATGGGACAAGACGCAAAGGCCTCGTTTGGTAAAATTTATAGTTTTTTATTTTTTATTTACAATAAACTAAAATATTTTTATAGTAAAATGAAAATAAAAACATATTTGACACATAAATATTTAAAAAGTGATGGTCAAAAGTGGTGACCAAGGGCGATAACCGTTAATGATAGCAAAAGGTATTGATAGTGGTCAAATGCGGTGGCTATATGTAGTGGTCGAAAGCAAAGGTCGTATGTGGTGGTTGGGCCTTGGAGGTGTTAAAAGAAAAAAGAGGGAATGAAAATTTGTTTTCAAAATAAATAAAAATATATTTTTTTTCTGTTTACAAGAATTTAGTAAATTTTAAAATTTGTTTATTTTTTTTAAAGTCAAAAATCATTATCAAATATATTTTTATTTACAATTTATAAAAAATTTAAAAATAAAAAATAAGAAATAGTAAATAAAAACGTTATCAAATGAAGCTAAATCATTTTATTTTAAAATATTTACAAGAGTCCAACAAGAGCAACTCATCAAAGTCGTTGAAGCGGTAAAGTTTACTTATATTTGATTATCAATTTCCTTTTAAACCTTTTATCCAGTAAAACATGCACAGACGTGCATAAATATATATAAGTGGAGTTTAGCATTGTTAAAAATAGTAACTTATAGATTGTAACTTATAATAGAATTTATTAGTGTTTGTTAAAATTTATAGGTTATAGATAAAATAAAAAAAAATAATTATAAGTTGTAGCAGAAACTATTAGTGTTTCAAAAAATTTATAATTTATAACTAAAATTAGTAGTAAAAAGTTAAAATTTACGGGCATTAGCTTACCAAATACCCCAGTATAGTGAAGAAAAATTAAACATTTACAATGCTTAAATTTGACAATAATTAAATAGATATAGTGAGAATAGAGTAAATTAAATATTTTTTTAGGATAAATAAAAATAATATTATCTTATTTTTCTAAGACCCCGTACGCTTCCATAGAAGTAATTCAACTTCTCTTAGAAAGACAGAAATTTTGCAAAAATGTTGATTTATGATTTTAATTTTAAGAAAATATAATTGAACAATAAAATCTCGCTGACAGTAAAATCTTACTAAAAGTTGTTACATACAAATTAAGTAATCTTATTGAAATTCTTATCCAAATTAGCATAAAGATAATCTTAACTCAATATTTCATATACATGTATAGTTTATATTTTCTTGGGTTTTTAGTAACTCAATTAAAATTTAAAATTTTAAAAATATTTATTGTTAAGAATTTGAGTACATTTAAATTTTGATAATTTTATTTATTTTAAAATTTCTATGATTGAAGGATTTAGTTGTTTTTATAACTCTTTCATATAAATTTTCTAATTCAATTATGAATCATAGGTTCGAGTTAGGAATCTTTTGAATCTTTAAGTTTTAATTGTATTAACTGTTAGCAGTTTCAATTTTATTAAAATTTGAACTGTTAGATTAGTTTGTCTATATAAGGAGGTATACATTAGGTTCGAAAAATATACTTAGATAACATTGTTTTAGATTATTCAAGTTATATCTCTGAGTGTCTTTCGAGTTTAAAATATATATATATATATATTGGTTATTTTTTTTCCTGTAAGTCTTATACTAGGGGAGGAAAAAAAACAAACAATTTGGATTTTTTTTAATTATTATTATTTTATACCGCATATATTATTCACATGATATTTGTTTTATATTTGTTTTGCAGCTTACAGAAAGACAATTCAAATGCCCATGTGATCTAAAATTTTTCATTTTTATGGGTTAAGGGATTCAGATTCGAGTGGAACTCGAAAGAACAATCTGGAAACAGAAAGCCAACAAGATATGAATCATGCAATATGAATCATGCGATGATGATGTAACTTGTAAAAACTGCCTTGGATCCCATAAATTTGTGGTAGCCAGATTACCTAATTTTGTATGGAGGAGAAAGAAGCTTAAACCCCAGCCTCAAAGCTCCTTACCTCCAAGTAGCCTCCATTTTGTTCTCATTTTGAGCAACAAAGACCCCCATTTTGTTGGCACCCATTCTGTGGGGTTCAATTTTGTTTTTAATGCTGACTGCTAAGTGAATAATGTGGGTCTTTACCATTGATGAAATTAGTTATTTTTATATCATAGTTTGTAATACAAATTGTGAGTATTTAATAAATTAATGTGTTAATTTGTAATTGAAATAAACAAAAAAATAGTTATAACTTGTAGTAGAAGTTGTGAGTGCTTAAAAATAAATTGTAACTTATTATTAAAATTAGTAACTTAAAACTAAAAGATGATAGGAGAAGTTTTTCCAAACACCTTTAATACTTCCTTTTCTTTCAGTATAAATAATATAACTCACCATATATTTGGTGATAGAGTTCATAGTTCAGACCAATATTCTAATATCATATTAAGACAGAATACCGATTCTACAGTATTAGTACATATTGGTACTGGTAAAATATTAAGTATTATTTTGAATTTATTGCTTTAAAATATTATTCAACAATAAATAATTTAGTATAATATAAACACTAATCTAACATAATATTAAAATTAATTAGTCTAAATTAATTTTTGATTTATTTACTATAATGAGATAATTAACTTAAAGTGATATAAATTTAATCTTTAATATTTAATATTTCTTATAATAAATTAATATTTACTAAGTTTAGAACTCTCCTTTTTATGTCATACTAGTTATTACGAGTGTCTTTAGGCACTTAATTATCTAATTCTAGTAATTTAATAGTAAAATAAAAAAGTAATATTAATAATTTGATAATTAGTTAATTAGTTAATTCTAACGCATTCAATTAAAAATATAATTTTATTAGTTTGTTAATTTATAGAGGTAAAAAAATAAGAAAAAAATAATAAAAGTAAAAATTAAATTATTTTTTTTATTGAATTAGTAAAAGAAAAAGTAATATTAATGAATATTTTTTTTAAAATAGAAATATATGAGAGAAGAGAGAATACAAAATAAATTGCTAACATTATCTCATTTTAATATTTAAATTTTCGATACCTATATAAATATCACATCAAATTATTCTATCTTGCTATATAAACTAACAAATATCAAAACCCAAAAACACTTTAAATATAATTTTATTATAAAATTTATTTTAAATAGCGAACAAATTTCGTAGCCCATTCCACGGGACTCTACAATTCACTTTCTCCACACCCCAACTCACACCCTGCATCTCTCTCTCTGCTCACACACAAATGGATCTGATTCATTTTTAAACACCAGTTTAGTCAAAAATGTATAAAATTCTCTTTTTGGAGTTTTTTTTTAACTTCAATTGAAATCGACTCCATAAATTTTTTTACGATATTTTGTTCTATTAAGGGTTATATTTTTAGTTAATTTTAATATATTTACATCTTTTCACATTTTAATTTAATTTAGGTATATTCTTCCTAGTGTTTTTACTATTCATGAAATTGTTATTTTTTTTACTACTGTATCAATTAATTTACGCTGTGTTTAAAATCTCGTTCCAAACTTAGAAAAGTAAGAAGGGTTATGCATTATGTAGCCAACAACAAATAAATTTCTCATAAGACATCTTGAAATTATGATCGTTCAAACTAAATTTTAAAAAATTACTAAAACCAAAGAAAAGTACTACAAAAAATAATTAATAATTTTCTTATCTTTTCGTTTTTAATTTAGATTTTTTATTTTTTAAATTTCTTATAATAAGAGATTTTAAAAAATACGTTTATTTGTATTTACTGCTTAAAACTTTTTGACTAAAAATAATATATATATATATATATAACCAAAACATAGGTTAAGGCGTTGTTTGATAATGTTTGTAGTTTTTTATTTTTTATTTATAATAAATAAAAAAAATTTATTTTTAGTTATTTTATAAAAAATAAAAACAAAAACATGTTTTCTGTTACTCTTTTATCTTTTTTCTGTATATATATCTACTCACTTCCATGCTCCTTCCTCAACCCAACTAACTCCTAGCCAACTTCAGTTTCAATCTCACATCGTCAGCATCCTTCAAACAAGGTAACAAACCCCGGATCGCTACTATATCCAATGGCTGCCGCCGTCTCGACCGTCGGGGCTGTCAACAGATCGCCGGTACTTCAATTTTCCCGCCACTTTTCTCCCTTCGCATTTACAGATGTATCGCTGTGTTATCATCTAATAATGTCGTCGTGCGATTTCTGAACTATAGTTCTTGTTTTTATCGACTGTTTCGCTTGATTTTATTAATTCGATCACCAGAAAGATCATCTCTATTTTATATTCAGTTCTTATTTGTTTGCATTATTCAATCCGCTTTGTTTCGTTGCGATATGGTTGGAATGAAATGAAGGATTAGAATGTCATGCTTTTCAGTTTATTTTTGTTAGGTTTGTGGTGGAGATCGAGGAGGAAACACTGAGTTCTTTTAGGAATTGTAATTAATTCGAATTATATTAAGATTTTCGGACATGTATATTGTGTATAGGGATTGTTGTAATGGTGTATTAGAGATTTAAGCATGAGTAATTAATCCGTTCCTTATTTAGAGGTTGCTGAGTTTGTTATTCAAACAAAAGATGAAGGTAATTGGACATCCATAACTATTTGATAGGATAATATTTGTTTAACTTTTTTTAAATTGTACTTATTTAGATCTATTTAGAAAACTGAAGTTAATTTGATAAGGGCAAACTATATGATCAGATAACATTTGTTTAACTGTTTTCACTACTTACTATTCATTTATATTTAATTATATTTATTATTTATTTATTTGTAGACAAAGGTAATGTAATTACAGAGCTATCAGTGTCCAATTAATCTAATTTTTTGCATGATTGATCTACCCAATGAGCTCAGTATAATGAATGATCCGGTCATAAACATTTATCTGGGAACCGAGCCCAGCAGCACAGCAGCGTGTTGCGCATCCCCTGCACAGCACACACTCAGATTCGTGTGTGTTTATTGTTTCTTCTATTCTTCTTATTCTCTTCTTTTTATCCACACTAGTTCTGCATCAGTTTGTGTTTTCTGGTTCAGTTGGAAATCAATACTGTATATGGGGAGCGTAGTTTCCTATAAATTTGGTTGTTCTTTGGGAATAAACATGGCAACATGTTGTTACAGTTCAATTTGAATGCCTCTGGTGCTGGAACTTCTGTTCCAAGCACAACCTTCTTTGGCAATGGATTGAAGAAAGCAAACTCTAAAGCCACCAGCCCAAGGACTTATTCGGGCAGCTTCAAGGTTGTTGCCGAAGTAGATGAGAAAAAGCAGACCGACAAGGACAGATGGAAAGGCCTTGTATACGATGTGTCCGATGACCAACAGGACATTACCAGAGGAAAGGGAATGGTGGACTCTCTCTTTCAAGCTCCCATGGGTACCGGAACTCACTATGCAGTCATGAGCTCCTATGATTATATCAGTACCGGTCTTCGCCAGTATGTAGCTTGAACCAGGAAAACTAATGTGATTTCTATTCAAATCTTGACAATTAGCAGAATCCGGTAATTGGGATTTTGATTTTAATCCCGTGATGTTGTGTGCTATTATTCAGATATAACTTGGACAACATGATAGATGGCTTCTACATTGCTCCTGCTTTCATGGACAAGCTGGTTGTTCATATCACCAAGAACTTTCTGAACCTGCCTAATATCAAGGTTTTCTAACTTATCTCAAAATTAAACTTCTCCCGCTTGTGTTTACAAGTGTAACTCTATAAGACTTATGGTCTGAATTTGTCCAAATTCTTCACAGGTTCCTCTCATCCTGGGTGTTTGGGGAGGCAAAGGTCAGGGAAAATCATTTCAGTGTGAACTTGTCTTTGCCAAAATGGGAATAAAGTGAGTTTATATCTCTCTCCTCCATTTATTGTATGTTGTTGGACACTTGACAATTTTTTAAATAACGACTCTTTATTTTCGGTTCGATTGAACGATGATTGGGTACACAGCAAGGTAGTTCTCCCCCTACCCATAAACCCCAAAGTCCTATTCCAAGTCTCTGGCACAAAAACAAGAAACTTTACCACCTAAGGTAGCCAAATCTTTCTTTAGATCTTCTTTGTTTTGGCAATGAAATTTCAGCCCCATTATGATGAGTGCTGGAGAACTGGAAAGTGGGAATGCCGGAGAGCCAGCAAAATTGATTAGGCAAAGGTACCGTGAGGCTGCAGACATCATCAGGAAAGGAAAAATGTGTGTCCTCTTCATCAATGATCTTGATGCAGGAGCCGGAAGGCTTGGTGGAACTACCCAATACACAGTCAATAACCAGATGGTGAACGCGACCCTTATGAACATTGCTGATAACCCAACCAATGTCCAGCTCCCCGGTATGTACAACAAGGAGGAGAATCCCCGTGTTCCCATCATAGTAACCGGTAATGACTTCTCCACATTGTACGCCCCTCTCATCCGCGATGGTCGTATGGAGAAATTCTACTGGGCTCCTACTCGGGAAGATCGGATTGGTGTTTGCACAGGTATCTTCAGGACTGATCATGTTCCCAAGGAGGAGATCATCAAGCTTGTCGACACCTTTCCTGGGCAATCTATAGGTAAGTCCCAGCTTATAGACATCTCCTAGACCGATTTCAGAAGAACATTGCTAAAACTCTCTCTGGATATGAAGAATATTAAAACATTTTATGAAGAGAAAAGCTACTAAGAGAACATGAAAGTTCTAATTTCATGAACAGGCAGAAAAATCACTTCTGTTTGTGAGAAAAATCACAACCTTTTTACTTGTAGCTTATTATTCTAAATTAACAAATACAATTTTAATGTTTGAAATTATGAGTTTATTTGTATAATTAACATTTGTAAGATATGTTTGAAGCCATAATCACATCTTTTAAGTTATAATCTATAAGTTTATAATTTCAACTACACAAAACACCCTCTTACTCTTGTTCATTTGTGGAGGATTATTACCAAGCGTATTCAGACATGAAATATACCGAAATAATGTAAGGGGTCATTGTTGTCATGTTTTTTGCAGACTTCTTCGGCGCCCTCAGAGCAAGAGTGTATGATGATGAAGTGAGGAAGTGGATATCGAGTGTTGGTGTAGAAAACATTGGGAAAAGGCTTGTGAACTCGAAAGAGGGACCCCCGACTTTTGGGCAGCCAAAGATGACTCTCGAGAAGCTCCTCGAGTATGGGAACATGCTTGTCCAGGAGCAGGAGAATGTGAAGAGAGTCCAATTGGCTGACAAGTACTTGAGTGAGGCAGCTCTTGGAGATGCTAATGAAGATGCCATAAAAAGAGGAACTTTCTATGGTCAGAACCCTTTATCCTAAAGGCCTTGATGGGAGGTTTGCATCTGCGTTTTGGATTAAGATAAAGCCTCAGAAAAGTGTTTTCTTAAGCTTTTTTCATTGTTGTTTGAATGCCGGCAAAGCAGCCCAACAAGTAAACCTTCCTGTCCCCGAAGGTTGTACCGATCCTTCTGCAACAAACTTCGATCGAACTGCCAGAAGCGATGATGGAAGCTGCTTGTACACATTTTAATTAGGTCTATACTAGGAATTTAGTTGGAGTCAAAAATTGGAGTAACCACAAAAAGGGTGTGTTAAATCAATGATGTCAATTCTGTTTCCTACATTATTGTCTTGTTTTATGTAACAGTTTATACTTATTTTGAGAGTTTTCTTGTTTTCTGATTCTCAAAGCAGATGATCTAGCAATTCAGAATGTTGCTTCAGCTTCACTTGAACATCCATATTTCTGCAAATACTATCTTTTGATTCTTATGAACCCCGAGACCAGAATTAGGGATACCTCTGAAGTGAAAATAATTTGGGCATATTTCTTGTCAGGGATAAGGAGTTTCGACTGAACTAACAAAATACAAAAAAAAAAAAAAACAAAAATATCAACGTCGACTATTCTCATTTGTAATATAGATATTAATCTTGAGGAATCATTCCCTCTAGTGATAGAAATCAACAAGTGTGGTCAATAGTTGTAATTTGACCTATTATTACTTGCTCAAAAATATTGCAATAAAGAGGACAATACTAAACTCAGATAAAAAGAAGCAGAGAGGAAGACAAGCAACAAGTTGGCAACTGTGGACAAAAGTAAGAGGTGGGCAATTACAACTATCAGTTGCAAAGTTTGTTTTTGACATGGGCCTCGTTTGTTTCCAGCTTAAAGTTGAATTTTTAATCTTTTTTTTCTTAAA
Source organism: Heliamphora pulchella (assembly GCA_032270985.1). Lineage (NCBI taxonomy): Eukaryota > Viridiplantae > Streptophyta > Magnoliopsida > Ericales > Sarraceniaceae > Heliamphora > Heliamphora pulchella. Next base: position 8,628,450 of record JAULJZ010000020.1, on the reverse strand, counting down.
ATTATTTTTTTGTAAAAGTCAACTGTCAAATTACAATTTTTTTCTTCCTACACGGTGGCTTAAAACTATTTTTTTAAATAAATAAATTTTTTGCTTATTTAGCTTAAAATTTAAAGAAAAAAAGCACAAATTTTAACTTAAAAGCCAAATTATCAAACAAAACAACTTGTTATAACTCAAACTCATTAGATGTCAACTTATGTAGTAAACGTAGTGACCTATGGCACGTTTGATTGGAAAATTATTTTTTTGTAATGAGTTATATCATATGATAAAGGTGGTGAGTTATACAATAGAAAAAAAAATAGGATAAGGAAGATAAAAATGTACGGTAAAAAGTGATATATGATGGATTTTTTATAAGATTGTAAGTACTAAGATATACATTCCGAATATAAATAAAATTACGAGAGATGAGTTATATCATAAAGTTATTTTTATATTTAATTAGCAAAGGGTATATAATTGGATAAGCAGATTTATTTATTTGGAGAAATGAATTTAATAAGAAAATAGTTAAAAAAAATTTGAGCCCCGCAATTCCATCCTCCCTGAGCATTAGTTATCCTCCCTAAGCTGCTAAGATACATTATTTGATTCAATATTCAAAACTATGCTAACGAATAGGTTTAGACCAAGCAAGCTCCCCTATTATTATTATTATTATTTTGTTTGAAAGTTGAGGTTGTTTGGTAAGCTTAAGATGCGTAAGTCGGTGCGGTACGAATTGAATAAAAATTCATTAACTAAATCATTTATGATGGTATAAAAAATTTTAATCCATCGTTGAACCACCCATTTTATAAACCCGGCATATTAGTTATTTTTTTTTAGCAATTTTGTAGTGACAGATTGGGCGAGTTGGTAGTTTAAAAATTAAATAAATATTTTATTAAAATGTCAATTAATTCAAGATCAAAACAAAGATTATCACAGTCAAAACAAAATATTCATATAAAAATTTAAAAAAATATTTCAACAATACATGTGAGTAGTAACAAAAACAAGCATATAATATTCATGAAATATATTTCGGTTCCAACATTCCAGTGGAGCATGCAAATTGCAAAAATCCAAAAAAGACTACTGAAGTTCAATTATTCCAGTAACTCATGCAAATATTACATCAAAATCAAATGGATCAAAAATGGTGAAAATGAACAAGAAAAAGAAAAAGAACATAGGTGTAGCTCCATAATCTTCAACCCCACAATGCAATATGTCTTAGCAATTTAGTAGACTAAAACTCAACATGCAAATATTATAGCAACCAACACCATCAAACTTAAATCAAAATTGGCTCCATAGATATAGTTGATCCAGAAAATTTTGAAAAAGATAGAAAATTAGAAATTAAAAATATTTGTGGGTTAAAAAAATTAGAAAGTTCGAAACTGATGAGAGAGAGAGAGAGAGAGAGAACCTGCTTCTGTGCTTTTTCACTGCTTGTGCTTGCCGCTTGAGGGATTTAATGAGGTGCCGAGTTGCCGACAATCAACGAAGCAAAGGCATCTAATCGTCGATGAAACAACGGAGGTCGTGGATGAGAAGGGTGGCACTGGGGTGTCGGCATGCTGTAGTAGCTGCTCGTCTTGCTCGAGACAAAGGACGGTGGCTCATGATGGAGGTCCTAGAGTCGAAGGTGGCGCCATTGGTTTGGTATGAAATTTAGGGTTTTTACTTTTACGTTTACTTATTACTGATTAGGTTACAAGTTAGTGAGTTAATAAAAATATAATTATTTTAATATAAGAATACCACAGTATGCAACTAAAAACTAAGGTCCCATTTGGTAACATTTATAACTTTTTATTTTTTTGTTTACAATAAGCAAAAAATATGTTTTTTATTTATTTTTATAAAAAAATAAAAACAAAACATGTTTAGTACATAAATATTTAAAAAGTGGTGGCTAGATTTTGCGTATGATTGTAGTGGTCGAAAATGGTGGTCAAATGTGATGGTCGGAGTTATCAGCCAGTGATGATGGTAAGAGTTGCGATGGTGGTTAGAAGTGTTGTTGGAGGCGGTGGCTGTATGTGATTGTTGAGGGGTGTGGCCAGATGTAGTGGTCGAAGCGAGTGGTCGGAGGTGGTGGCTAGATGGTGGTGGTCATAGGTGGTGGCTGGATGGTGACGGTTGGAGGTAGTAGTTAGAGGTAGTGACCGGAAGTATTAGCCGGAGATGATAGTAAAAAGTAATTACGGTGGTCAGAGGTAGTGGTCGAAAGTAATGGCCATATATGATGCTCGGAGTTGATGGCTGAAGATGGTGAGCGAATAGGGTTGTCGAAGGCGGCAGTCATAATTAGTAGCCGAATGCAATGAACGGAGGTGATGGAAAAAAAAATGAAAATTTGTTTGCAAAACAAGTAAAAATATATTTTTTCTATTTACAATAATTTTTTAAATTTTAAAAATTGTTTATAAATTTTTGAAAACAAGAATAATTATCAAATATTTTTTATTTATAATGTATAAAAAAATTAAAACAAAAATAAAAAACAAAAAACATAAACAGTGTCAAACGGACCTAAATTAAAAAAGAAAAAATCTTTGAGATGGTTCCGTACCACCAATCCCCGTATTACAAATTTACATTATAATGATTTTTAAGCCCTAATTGGCAACTTCTTTTTTTTTTATTTTTTTTTTGACTAAAATAGTAAAAATTTAACCAAAAAACCAACCCTGTCTATTTGGAAAAAAATAAAATAATTAAAAAATTAAAAAATCAAATCAAAATACGAACTCTCAAAATATTCAAATTAAACTCACACCACTTTTAAAATACAATAATATCTCTTATTCATAATTTATTTATTATCACTACTAATTATATATAATTGTTAATATTAAATATATAAATAGATAAAAATATCAATTTTAAACAAAAAGTAAAAAAGTTAACTTTTATCTGAACAATCAATTTTAAAAAAATTAACTTAAAAATTAAATTATCAAATAATTTACTTTAAACTCAATTTAACTTTTTTATCAAAAAAATTAAAAAAAATAACAAAAAAATTAAATAAATTAACTTTTAAGCTAGTTTACAATCGGCCCTTAATAATCTAACTCTCTTTTAATATTTTAATTATTATATCTTTTCGTCCAAGAAAGCGAGTGAAGTGGTGACGACATTAGATGGACCATTAATAATATTTTGAGATAATTATTAAAGAATGACGAAGACTCTAATCATGGAAGTTTCCATGGTATTAATGATATGTTTATGTTAAATGGTGTGAATTTTATTTATTTTTTTTTTATTATTTTTTTCATTATAATTTTATATTTTTTTGAATCATCTCTTTGAGATGAACTAAAAACTAAAAAATTTCAATCTACAAATATATAAAAAAAACTAAATATAAAAATAAACAACATATAATTTAACTTATTATTATCTTATTTTGTCTTTTTTAAATTCTTTTTATATATTTAGTTAAAATGTTTTATTTTTTCAGTTGATCTCAATTAAAAAAGTAAAAAAAATATATAATAATTTTATAAAAAGACAAAAAAATAAAATAAAATAAAATAATAAATAATTATCCCAATCAAGAATCAAGAGTCCTTCTCAGTTGACTTGAGCAACCGAATAGGCCCATCGAGGACCACTAGCAGCCGCCTCCAATACTAGCTCAGTGAGTCAAGAGACCTGAACTAAACGATATGAAATTTATATCTCTTACATAGTACTAGCAAAGATACGGATCATTAGTATTAAAAACTCATTTTTTTAGGTCCTAATCAGGGGTATTCACGATTCGGTTTAGTTCGATTTCGAGCTAAACCAAGAACTAAACCGTTATAATGGTCTGAAGCGTTTAAGAGTCGGGTTCAAACTGTTTATATCATGAAATAGGATCTAACCAATCCAATAAATAACGGTTTGATTCTGGTTTAGAACGACAATTCAAAAGCTAAGT
>JAULJZ010000020.1:8607155-8619859 GCA_032270985.1 Heliamphora pulchella | reverse complement strand
CTATTTGCTTTATCTGTGTTAATAGGCAAACAGATAAATTTATCTATTTACATATTAAACAAATAAATATCAAATAGATAAATTTATCTGTATGTTATGCAAAACAGATAAATTTATCTGTTTACATAGTATTTTTTAGAAAAATCACGCAATTAGACTTTGCGCGTTAAAATTTTTGTTGATGGACCTTGCACGTTAAAACTTAATTTTTTAGACCTTTGGCTGAAACTCCTTTTAAAAATATAATAATACGTTTATTCATAATTTTCTTACTACCATTACCAACTACATATAATTATTAATATCAAACATATAAAATAATAAAATTGTCCACTTTGAACAAAAAGTAAAAAAAATAATTTTTTATCCAAATAATTTAAAAAAAAAAAGTAAAAAAAACAATCAATTTTAAAAAAACTAATTTAAAAGTTAAGTTATCAAATAATCTACTTTAAAATTAATTTAACTTCTTGGCTAAAAACATAAAAAAGCAAAAAAATCCAACTTTTAATTAAGTTAGTTGCCAAGAGCCTAAGATCGATAATTACGCTTTTTAATTGTATCCCCAAATCCTTCAGTTTTCAAAAATGATGGCTGCTACTTTTTATCCCAAAGCAACCGCTAATCTAGTTATTCCTTGCAATCTTGCTCCTTTAATTAAGGAATAATCATATAATTAATTATCTTTGCAGTTCTGCAGCAGCCATGTGAAATTGATCAAAATAGAGAGATAGAGAGAAAAAGAGAGGAACAAACCCTCCATTGGAAGCAATGCACATATACCCTTTGTTTGTGAAAGTGAAAGTGAAAGTGAAAAAGAGTATAGATAAACCAAAGGAGTTTATTCAGTGAATAGAAATGCTATGTTAGTATGTTAATGTAATATATTTAATTAATATATACATGTTATTATTTATAATTTTAAGAAATAATTTTATATTAAGAAACAGCAATTATAGTAAATTAATATGATCTTGCCTTATAAGAGTACGTTTTGTATATATATTTGATAAACACACCACACTAACATGCTAACAGGCAAAAAAAGAGATAGAAGCTACATAGGATGTACTTTCAATTTTATAGACAGTTAACTTTAAATTTTATAGACAGTTAATTTGTACTTTAAATTCTAGCGGTTGCCCAAACCTGTCAATTGTGGCGCAAAAATTGTAGACATATCTCTCTGTCTCTGCAGAAAATCTACCTTAGCACTTGTGAAATGCCAATTTCATCATATGTCGCCTGTTTTCTTTTCTTATTGTCTTCCATCTGTGTTGCGAGTAAGTTTTCTTCTCCTACCTTCTTTTAGATGTGTTTGTTTATGTATTAATTGTTGGGATTATTTATCGGACACACTGAAAGCATAATTATACACACATTAAGAAAAAATTACAAAGATTTATATAATTTGACCCGCACTAGCCGAATAAAAGAAAGAATTCAAGAGATTGCAAATATAAAATTAAAAATACCCAAAACCTAAATATTAAAATAAATTTTGTTTTCTTGCTCAAAATCACCCCAATTTCTTTAGTATTTTATTTTTGCCTCGCACTTATCTCTACCTTTTTAGTTTGCTCTTTATATACCCTTCTTTGTAAATAAACTAAATTCGAAACCCATGCAATTAATAAACTCAACACATATAAGATTCTAGATAAATTCATATTTGAAGTCATATTTAACTATATCTAATTAAAGACACTATCAAGTATCATCAATTAAGGGCAAATTATTAGGTATTTTTGTAGTATTATGTAAGTAATGACATGTAAAATTTTTAATAAATAAAAATATTTGATTCACATTAACTAGGTTATCTTTGTCTCACATTTATCTAATACAAGTGGGTAAAATATTATTCTACCCAAAATATTAAATAGAAGAATAGTGCCAAATAATTACCCCCAATTAAGTGAAAGTTTTCTTTCTATTTTGAACTCCGTAATTGCAGATGGGGCTCAACTAATACTAGTAAACAACTGCAACGAAAGCATATGGCCAGGAATACTTGGCGGCGCCGGTCACCCAACCCCAAAAGCCGGCGGCTTCCACCTGAGCAGCGGCGAGGAAGTCGTCATTGATGCGCCGGAGAAGTGGTCGGGGAGGGTATGGGGACGTCAAGGCTGCAATTTCGACATCACCGGAAAAGGCTCTTGCGAGACCGGAGATTGTTCCGGGCAACTGAGCTGCCAGGGAATGGGCGGCGTGCCGCCGGCGACGGTGGTGGAAATGACGCTGGGGACATCCGCTTCTCCCCTGCACTTCTACGACGTGAGCTTGGTCGACGGCTTCAACTTGCCGGTTTCAATGGCGCCCGTGGGCGGCGGAATTGGGTGCGGGGTGGCGGCGTGCGAGGCAGATCTGAACGTTTGTTGCCCGTCGGCGTTGGAAGAGAGGAGGGGAGAGAGGGTAGTGGGGTGCAAGAGCGCGTGCTTGGCGATGAGATCCGCCAAGTATTGTTGCACAGGAAGTTATGGAAACCCACAAACTTGCAAGCCCACGATATTCGCCCATCTCTTCAAGGCAATCTGTCCCAAAGCCTATAGCTACGCTTTTGATGATTCTTCCAGCCTCAACAAATGCAGGGCTTCCCGTTATGTCATCACTTTCTGCCCACCCACATGAGAATGAGATACACCTACAGAAGGTTTTGAGTGTCATTTTGTGCACTTTTGGGCTTCCCAATACATTTCGTAGTAAAATTTACGGTTTGAATAAATGAAAGAGCAAGTATTATTCAAAATTTACGGTTTGAATCAACGAAAGAGTAAGTATTATTCAATCGTGTCTTATCATGTTTAGCATGCGAACAAATTAATTTTCAAGATTTTTAAGGTAGAGATGTTAAAGCATTACAATTTATCTAGTTATTTGCAAAAAATGATATATACATAGATCTGTTTGTCTACTCCATTTATTTCTCATGCATGCTTGCTTGGATTTGTCAAACTTCTCATCCATGCTTGGCTTAGTCAACATATTTATACCTGTATACAAGTACAGGTGTAAAAATACCCCGAGCATAGACCGATGGAACCATGCTCGTCGAGCTTCTGTCAAAATTTGGACCATGTATTTTGAACTTTTTTTACCTTTTTTTTTCTTACATTTTAGAAATACTTGAACTAAAAATTACATGAAACAAATAGATAAGAAATCTGCTGTGAAAATATAAATATTATTAAGTCAAAAGTATGATTATAAATGTTATATGTAAATTTTTACATTTTTTACCTAAAAAAATAGAAATAATTGAAGGAAAGGGAGAAAAAAAAAAGGTCAGGGCATAAGGTGTTAGGAAATGATCAAGTGAAAAATGTTAAACAATGGAAAAAGAAAGTTGGGAAGCGGGAACTCGAAAGGAAGGGGAAAAAAGAATACATTTCGACTAATTCCTAATAAAATAAAACCCCCAAAACCGATTACTTATTAGCCAATAAAATCCCAAAATTCCTAATAATATACCAACATTTCTTACTCAGACTAGTTACAAAAAGCTTTTTGCCACAACATGTGTAAACCAAAACCCTATTAGTAGATAATAACACATTTCAACTAATTCCCACAAAACATATATTAAGAAAAAAGAAATCCTAAATATTCTTGTTCACGAGTCGTAATTATCACTACAAACAAGAATTCTGAAAATGAGTTAACCGTTTTGTCGAAAACAGAAAACAAAAACCATATCAAAATAGAACAGCTCAAACACAAAATAAGAAAAGCAAAAACCGTGAGGAACGTTCATGCACAACCTTTAGTGCAAAAAATCTAGAAATTGTTGTCAAAAAGTAACAATAAACACCCCAATATATCCCCATAGTATTTATACAACCCAGACAACTGTTGGCCATTTCTCAAAACTGATACAAAAACATGAGTACCAACTTCAGAGAGAGAGAGATGCTTTTTTGTTTGGTTGGGAGGTGGGGGGGAAGGGGAGCAGGAGCCAAGAAATAGAAATAGAAAGATTCAGATTAGCAACACAAGAGAAACAAAAAATCCAGCAAAACGAAGAAACCAGCTAGAAGCCTATTAACTCAGCTAAAATTACTGCTGCATGTCGTTAGACTGGTGATCACCTGTGTCACCATATGCATTCGAGCTACCTTGGACGGGAATATTCTCCGCCGGAGGACCAGGACCCAGCAATAAAGGGGGTTTACTTTCATTACTGGCATTCGCATCGACTGTTCGCTTTGCCGCCCACGCTCTCAGAGGAGGTTCAAAATGCTGGCTGGCAACATCCGGTGGAGGTGCATCTTCCCCCGGAAGAACAAGAAGCCCCTTCTCTCGAAGAGAAGATGGCTCCCCATAACAAGCATTCCAAAGCGAGTCCACGAGCAGCCTCTCCTCCCTAGCAGCCCCGAGATCCTCCAACGACATCGAGCTGATACCATCGATCCGTTCTTGAAGGATTTGCTTCAGCTTCTCATCTTCTTTCCCTAAACTACCAATTGCCCCGCCGGGCCTGTTCCGAGCGAGCTCGAGAAGGCCTCGAAGTGCAGCTTCTCGTACATCTGCATCTTCACTGGAGGCAAGGTGCATCATAATGCGAGGAAATCCTAGCTCAGTTACTATGTCACTGTCTGGCAAGTTCTCGTGCAGTAAGTACTGGATTAAATTTAGGGCTTTCCTGCAAGATAAGTAACTTCATAAGAAATCTAAAAAGTCAATAGAACTATGGATGTGGATATGAAGAATTGAGCCAAATGAGAAATCTAATCCATATACATTTATTGAATATAAGAAGGTAGCATTATAAAATTGATTAAATGCGAGGTGTTACCTTTGAAATCTCACACTCTCAGAACTCAGAGCATCTCTCAGAGCAGAATAACCATTTGCAAGACGAAATGCAGCAATACCTGTCTTGTTGTGCCGGATTAAAGCTGAAAGCCAACCACAATTAGAAAAATTCCTCAAATCCATCAACCAGAACTTGAAAACGAAAAGATGCATGGGAGTTCCCAAATGGTACAAAAAACTTTCTGAAGTTGATGCAGATCAAAATAACCATCCAAATGGGGGGGAGAACATACTCACAGGATATTGCTCCAAGTGCTTTGGTACGAGCAGTAACATTGGGGTCCGAAATAAAATTAGAAAGCAGAGATTCTAAGCCATTCGCTTCCATTACCAGTTGTTGGCTCTTAGGATTGTTCTGAACAATTGTGGTCACAACATCTGCAGCCTTTGCTCGAATATTAGCATGGGAGTTCTTCAGGTAACCAAGGAGAGGGACCAGACCACCAATCGAGTGAAGATCTGTCAGATGAGCATAATCAGCCAAAGCATCAAGTAAGATTAGATGGTTTAAATATAAAGCCTCTACACCACATTCTTTTAAAATTTTAGTAATTCACAGTTTCATCCAATCAGTATTTTAACCGTAAAAGTAAACTTTTTTATAAGCATTGCAATGGGTGCTTCACACTTGTCCAGTAAATTATTTTTGAAAATTAATTTGCCGTTTCTCAAATGAATTAAACACCATGTGAGGCCTCAGTTGGAAGTCAGAGATCCAATCATCCAAACAACACAAATTCAGACGAGTTGGAAGAACATGCCCTACATAAAATTGCAATAATCAAAGCTAAGATTGTCATCTCAAATATAGAGCAGCAGCATAGGAATGATACTTTTTATTAATTTTTCTATTTATTTTTTGGGAGGATTGTAGAACCAAAGAAATGTATAGTGTAATTTGACTCATCAACAGGAGAGTGCAGCACAAATGATTCTGTTACCATGTGATAGCAAGCTAATGATGAATTATGATATTAAACTATTCAACTTGCCTTCTCCGTTTTCAATACCTTGGAATGATACCAACATTTACATACAATTAAATACCAAACAAAACTAAACCTTTGTCCCAATCAATTGGAGTCGGCTACATGAATTGTTTATGCTTTTCTGCTCTGTTAAGTGTCATAACATCACTTAGTTTCGACAAGTTCATATATAATTTTTTAATACATCATCCCTTTTCAATTTGGGTCTATCTCTTCCTCTAGTATTTCTATTACCCATGATCTTGTCACTTTTCTTTATTACTGCATCAATTGGTCTACGTTGTATGTGTCTAAACCACCTTAGTCTATTTTCTCAACTTGTTCTCAGCAACCCCTATCATTCTACAAATTTTTTTTTTTTTCTAACTTTATCTTTTCTAATCTTACCACACGTCCACCTTAACATTCTTATTTCAGCAACTCTCATCATTCTCATTTCAGCAACTTTCATCTTATTTATGTGATCTTTCTTAGCAACCCAACATTTTATTCAATATAGAATCATTGGTATAATAACAGTCTAATAAAATATTTCTTCTAATCTTACACATACAATGGAAAAAAATGATAACTAGCTAACACTCTAGAGTTAAGCCCTTCAATGAGCCACCCACTTTGATTCATCAATGTAAGAAACAAGAAGAGCTAGTTAGCTAACAGTTCTGGTCTATAATGAGGCAGCCTAAAGTTTAATAGGGTATTACCAGTTAAGAAGAGAAAAAACAAAGTTTAATAAGATATTAACACTTGAGAAGGCCAAAAAGAAAGATAATGTACAAAATGTGTCAACCATCCATGAGTATTATGAAGAGAACAAAAGAAAGTTGGGAGAGATGAAATTATTATAAAATATTCAGCAATGATGTTTGAGCAATATTGTAGAATGTATCCACCCCAAAAGCTTAAGTAATTAGGTAGAAGGCCCTGATTGGCAATCCTTTCTTTTTAGCTTTAAAAAAAAGAAGAAGAAGAAGAGAAAGCCAATGTGACCCGTTTGGCAAAAAAGCTAAAAAACTAAAAATTCAGCTTAAAACACTAATTCCAAGAATATTCTATTTAAACTCTCGCCAATTTTAAAAAATTAATATCCCTTATTGATAACTTATTTATTAGTAATGCCAACTATATATAATCGTTATTATCAACTCCATAAAAAGGCAAAACTGTTCAATTTGAACAAAAAGCAAAAAAAAAATTAATATTTTATCCGATCCACCAACTTAAAAAAAGTTAGCTTAAAAACTCATTTATCAATTAACATACTTTGAAACAAATTTAATTTTTTGGCTAAAATGCAAAAAAGCATAAAGGCTAGCTTTTGAATTAGTTGCCAATTAGGGCCTAAGTGATCACCAATTTTACACTCAAATAATGTGAGATTATTCTCCAATTGTCTAACACCTCCCCTCACATGTGGCCATATTTGAGGTCTATCACGTATATCTTTTCTTTGCGAGTCTATGATCATGCAGTCTGTCATTATCAGTGTACCCTCTCTTTTCTTTTCTTTTATTTTGAGTAAAAAATACACACATGAACTCTCGCTTTGCACTTGGCAATGTTAGAACTTCTCATCTCCCATATGGAAGGGTAATAACTATACCACTGGGCCAAAAGCTACACGGTCCTTTCTTTTCTTTTTTAGGGGTAGATTTTTCTTCTTTTTTTTCCTTTCAAAAGAATGTAATAGACCTTTCTCTAATATCATGTAAAATCTTTGGGAGGGATTGTTACTGCTTAAATTATAGCTTTCAACTTGTAGTTAAACGAAAAGTTAAAAAAATTTAAAGAAATGTGCTTATAACTTTCTGTTTATAGTTTCTGATTCTAAATCAATAAACAAAAATTCTACTGTTTTGAGGTATAAATTTACATCTTTAATAAACATTTGCAACTTTTGCTCCAAGTAGTAATCACATCATTCAGCTATAATCTATAAATTTATAATATCGTCTATATATCAAACAGCCCAAACATAGGCTTTGTATGCGACTCAAAAGCTTAAGGTATTAGATAAAAAGATCCCCCCTTATCTAAAGTGATCACACAATACAATGATTACACACCCAAGCAATGTGGAATTGTTCTACAACAAATATTACTAATAAGAACTATACTGACTATGAAAAAATGAAAACCAGCATGCAAGTACAATAAATAACACACAAAATAGGAGTAAACAAATAAATGAGAGAGAGAGAGAGAGAGAGGCCATTCCTAATCCACAAATTACAAAAAAAAAAACTTACCATTAGCCATGTCAATGGACTCGACGTGCTCCTGTAGCTCATCTAACATATCTGCAAATTTTTAATATCAGTGATCAAGGACAAAGTCTTTTTTACCCACACACAATTCAAAATTCGCACTAATTTCAAGGCATGCTTGGATGAAGGAATAAATTCATAGGATTAATTGTGAATTCAACTTGTTAGTACATGGACTATATACTATGGATGGAATTTATAGTGTAATTCAATACATACCGAACTATGTTTGATTGGTGGATGAATAGTCCATTATTTAGTTTGACATCATGCAAGTGAGATTAAATTTAGTAATAAACTGACACTTGAGGTGTGAATTTATTGAAGGAAAGACAAATATGAAACTTCAATCATTCTCCATATTTTCCTTAATCCAAGACTTGACATACCCACACATGAGGTCGAATTAATTTAGTCCCATGTTGAGGGGTTAAAACTAATTATGTGGGATTCATTCTCCTTAGCAAATAGCTCAACCAAGCACTGAATTATATAAGATTATTCTCATCTAATCAAGTCCAGCCCCAATATACCCCAACCAAAAATGCCATAATACCTTCGATATCTGCAGCACTAACTCCTTGCGCCTCCAGGACTTGCTCAGGAGTTTGCATAACAAGAGTTATCTCTTTCATTCGCTTGATAACATCCATAGTTTGGGCTTGCATGGCTTCCATAAACCATCTTTTGTCCTCCTCACTAAAAAGTACCCAAATGAAAATTTCAAAATACTTCTTAATCGTGCAAATGAAAAAATTGAGTGGCAGGCAAGGTTTTACATAAGGTGACCACCATGCATCTTAGCATTAAACCAAATGAACTTAGAAGAAGTATATCTGCAGTGTACATGCCAGCAGCAGCGGCAGAATTATAGTGCTTCCCAATATTTATTTTTTTGGAGTAAAATATATCTCTGGAGATTTGGTCGGATGAAGTGGCCTTCTAAAAATTACCAAAAATGACCATCTCACCTCTTAAGTTTTAAAACTAGATTACCATGCCCTTATTATCAATTAAAAGTTAACGGAGTCACTAATATCTTGTTTACATCAACAAAAGAACATCTCAAAATATCTTGTTACTCTTATACTGATTTAAGTGACTAGAATGAAGTTTTATTTTTCATTTAATCAAATCAATGTTAAGTAACGCATATTTATATAAAATGCAATTAAATAATGCATTTTATTAAATAAGAAATATCTACAAAATGGGTAATACTGAGATTTTGAGATTTTTTTAATAAAATAAACAAGATTTTATTGACTCCGAGCACGAATTTATTTTATTGACTCCATTACCTTTCAGTTAATAGCAAACAGTAATATAATCTAATTTTAGACATCAGAACGATAATTTTTATAACAGGAGTATTAATGTCATATCCATAATAAACTTCATGAACAAACAATTTCATCTTGTTCTTTCTTTATTTTCTTTTTCTTTTTCTTTTTTTGCAGTCAATGAAACAATTTCAAGATTTCATGAGCAAACAATTCCTAAAGTAAATTGCTTTTTTCACACCTCGAGCACAATCCAGGTCATGTACTACTGATATGTTGACACAGCAACCTCGATTGCCAAAATCGAAACTTTTAATTATATTTCCATTGCTTTTAATCCGCTGTATGGCAACAATACAATCCCTCAGAAACACTTCGTAACCGTAAAAATTGATTCTCAGAAAACAACCCACCGATGAATCACTTACACATATACAGAGAGAGAGAGAGAGAGAGAGAGAGAGAGAGAGAGAGAGGAGGTACCTTAAATTTCGAGGAGGACGAGTTCCATCGGTGTGGGAGAGGCTCCACTTCAGCAATCCATCCCAGTTCGGTCCTTCGTTTGCCATTAGATTCACGAAGGGGCTAAAAAACCCTAATTGAAGTTTTTTTTTTATCTTCTCGAAACAAGAAGAAAGGAATTTCTTACAGCAGCAGCGTGCGGCATATATACATCGACTGGTGTATATGTAGAAACAAAACGCACCGATCTTTTGGAAACAACTCGGAGGTTCAGGAACTGACGCGAAGAATCGAGACGAGGGAGGGGAAAATTACGTAGAAATCACCAGTTCCGAATGACTTCCCATTTGAAAAACAACGCATCAGTATAAATGATAATACTTTGTGGGCTCGTTTATTTACGCCGAGTATTAGTACGCCCGAATTATTAGTTCATAATATAGTATAATTTGATATTTATTAAATTTTTAAACTAGTTATTCGAACATGTTGCTAATTCGTTGAGAGATAATTAGTGAGAAAAAAAAAATAAAATTAAAAATAATTAAATTTAAAATTAAATTTAAAATTTTTTAAAAATAATAAAAAATATTAAAATATTAAAATAAATAACATAAAATTTAACTTATTAATTTATTTAAGTTAATTTTTAAATAAATTAACTTAATATAATAATAAATTATTATCTAATTCATTATTTAATTTCACTCAATTTAAATATAAAAAAATTAATTCCACCACACTATTAATTTTTACTTCTTTACCAATTCTTTTTCATTATTAATCTAATTCAATGAAGCCCATATTATCAAACGAGTCGTATGAGAGGTGGAGGGTGTTGTTAATTGGACTGCCTAAGAAACAAGGACGTAAGGCATTGGCATGGGGGGGCAGAGAAGGAAGAGCCATGGGGAAGGCATCATCGCCGGCGGTGAAGAGGAGGACAAATACAGTATCCAAACCAATCACGGCAATGGAGATGAGAAGAGAAACGAGGAGGGAAGGGCGCGGCATTTGCTTCCTTCAATGATAAAAAACAAGGAGAAGAGATCCGCCGTCCACGCGAAGCTCAAGCATCAGAAGAAGCAGGAGAAGCTTAAGAGGGCTAAGGCTCGTGACGCCGCCGAGAAGAGAGCTCTTGAGCTTGGAGAGGAGGTCCCTCCCTCCCTCTGCCCACCCCTTTCTCATTGCCTTTAAACTAATATCTATTTTCTTTCCTGAAGATTTGGCGCCTTGAATTCGATTGATGGCATCTGATTGCTTTCTTTTGGGCATTTTTTAAAATAGCTTTCCCTGGTCTTTGCTGTGCAGCCTCCACCAAAAAAGATCCCCCGAACAATTGAGAATACCAGGGAGTTTGATGAGACCATTTGCAAGCCTGACGATGAAGAGGTTTTTCCGTGACATCCATATGTGCACAATATTTTAGGGTTTTGATATCTTGTTATAACGTTTGTACAGCTTGTGTTTCATTGTCTACAATATTAAGTCATTTTCTACCCCTTTGCATTTAGCAGTGAGGACCAATTTATCAAACCCTGCCTATGTATTGACTATTGACATCCCATTTACCGCGTGTTCATTTGCAGCTGTTTGCTGGTAACGATGTGGATGAATTTAGTTCAATTTTGAAGCGTGAATGTACTCCAAAGATATTGATCACCACTTGCCGTTTCAACTCCACTGTATATTACTATTTTTTGAACTTGTATCAATGCCTAAGAATTTTGTTGTTTCTAACCGAGATTCATAATGAAAGTTTTCTTTGCTGATTTGTTCTGCTTGTCTTTGGTTCATATGTTGCTCCAACTACAGAGGGGACCTGCTTTTATATCAGATTTGCTCTCTGTCATCCCAAATGCTCATTACTATAAGAGAGGAACCAATGACTTGAAAAAGGTGCCGGCGGTTTTTATGTTCTTAATTTTCATCCTTTGTTTTCTTGTTTCTGTGAGATGTTTAGAAATATGATGATGCCGGGAATGGAGTTAATGTTCTAAGCTTCTTTCTTATTTACAACAGCATAATTATTGTTTGGCAGATTGTAGAATATGCAAGGAACAAAGATTTCACTTCTATTATGGTTGTCCATACTAACCGCAGGGAACCTGGTTAGCATCCTCGGCCTTTTATTCTTTTTCCTTCCCTTGCATTTCATTGGAATTTTTACAGTTGTTAATTTTGGTTTGTTCTTCTACAGATGCTCTCCTTATCATTGGTTTACCTGATGGTCCTACGGCACATTTTAAGCTCTCAAGACTTGTTTTGCGCCAAGATATTAAGGTCCCGTGATTTTTTCTTTCTATCTCTATTAGGTTTCATCAATAAAAAATTTATCCATTTAATTTCTAAGCAAGTTGCTCTGGATACATTTTTTTTTTGGAGATTAGAGTTGCCTGAACAAAAAACAATAAGGCTATGTTTGGTACCATTCTCGGTTATCATTTCAAGTTTTCGGAAATGACTGAAAACTTGTTTGGTGGACTATTTTCGAAAATTGTTTTATGAAAACAAGCCACTTTTAAGATAACACCATGAAGTTTTTTCTTTCTTTTTTTTTTCCCGAATTTTGGAAAACTATTTTCACACAAATATGAGAACGATATGAAAATGATTTGTGTTTTCAAACATTTCATTGTTTCTGTTTTTGAAAATACAGTACATGAAAATGGAAAACGGGAACGACTATTGAAAAATAATTCCAAACAGGAACCAAGTTACGATCTATCTAGGAAAAATAACAACTCTAAAGCATTTGTGCATGTGTGACAGCAATTACAAGGCATATTTTTATTTTAGGGCAAATCACATATACCTCTCGTGAGGTGTTTGGCAAATACTTTTGAATCTCTAAGGTATGGAAAATTACATCTTGCCCCCTGAAGTTT
>JAULJZ010000020.1:8581936-8595844 GCA_032270985.1 Heliamphora pulchella | reverse complement strand
CCCAGCCTGGCCCGATCTGAAGATTTGGCGCGAGCTCGCAGGGCTTGGCGCGGCCCAAACCACGGCCGGGCCGGACCGGGCCAAAATTACGCCCCCACTTTCATCCCATTCTTTATTTCACTTTAACAAAACATGAATCAAACCTTTAATTGTATACATAATCTTTTGATATTAAAAAAAATTATTGAGACGTCCAGTATTATTTATCTTTTAGTATTATTTATCTTTTCTATCTTATTTAATCCCATCTGTTGTTAGCGGATGATATCTGAAATAACTCAAGAATAAATAGCAAATGTTCACACATAAAACTCAATATGTAGCAACCAAGCCTGCAGTTTCATTAACTCCAAAAGCATACAAATTGATTTTCTACATATTTCTAACTCTTTTCAAGTTCAAAAATTAGATGCACTGCCGCATTGTTTTATATTCTAAATTTCTAATTACCAAATATTTTGTGATTGTGCCAAAAGGAATAATGAACTTAACGCCAAAAACAGCAATTAAATTCTCATTGTCATCAAAACTATTCCAAGCAATCATGAAAGCATAGCCAAGAGAAGAAGTTGACCGCCATTGTTACAACATCCACCGTATTCTTCAAATTAGACTGCAAATCCCAAACATTTCATCACTCACGTCAAGTACAAAGCCTAAAAAAATGAATCGAACAGTGAAACAATTGTGGGGAGACCTGGGTTTTGGCTTCACAAATTAAATTAACAGCGTCGGCTTGGGCTTGAAACCTTATGGGGCAGTAATCGCCATTTCGCATCCATTCGGAATTATCAATTTAGATCATTGTCGACTGATAAAAATTCAGAAGAACAAAAGAAAAAAGGAGGTTCAATAAGGAACCCTAGAATTTGTATAAGCAACAAATCAAGGAAGAAATGGAGAGGGCAAAGAGGTGTTGGGAAGAGAAGTTGACCTCGAGCACCATGATTGGAGAGGATGGAGAGATTCACTTGCAGGACTCCTCTCTTTCTTTGTGCGCCTGTAAAAAAAATGAAAGGGAAGAAGAGTTTGTGTAACTGAATGCTTTTATCTTTGGGTAACTGAATGCAGATTAGGTGCTTTTTACATTTTAATTCTCACTGTTAAAGAATGGAAGTTCAAAGTAATCAAATTTGTTTTGGGTAATTTTGGAAATAGAAATATGTGAGTGGGCTTCATTTTTGAGTTCACACCAAATGAGGTGTTTACATATAATAATAGTATAGATACTTGGATATCGTTTGAAACAAATATAGGCTCATGCGGATACGTGCATGTGTTCATCTACGTGCACTAGCAGTTGGCATGCGTGTGCGATTGTATGTTCAAAAATTAAAATAATTTTAAAAAATTAAATAGTAAAGAAAATTAATTTTTAAATAATACACATTTCAGTTTATCCAGCTTTAGATATAAAAACTCAACTTTAGATATAAACCAACATACACATAAGATTATATATGTCTATGCATAATTTATATATCTGATTCTATACACGTGTGCAATTATTTTTTAAAATTTTAAAAATTGAAAAGTAGTTAAAGAGGTGGCAGTTAATTGAAAGGTGACAGTTAATTTGTGGGTAATAAAGGGAACCCAAATGTTTGAAGTCCTGTCACAATAACTCATGGGTTCCTTTTATATATAGTATATAGAATAGATATAGTATAGATATGTATGAGAGTAATGCCATGTTTGGGTTGTCTAAAATTTGCTTTTAAACTATACTGTTTGGGTTGACTAACTTTTTTTTTTAATTTCTTTTTATAAGGATACACATCCTAAACACATTATTATTTTTTGAATAAGATGGCTATAATGCTCTTAATTAAAAGTAAATTTTACTTTCAACAATGAAAAAGTAATGCCAATATCTTAAACATTACATATTAAAAACAAAAAGTAAAAGTATAGTAGACAATTTAACACACAACAAAAATGAAGAAAATAGGCACTCTAAAATAACTATCCCAAACAATGTATTTTTTCCCATTTATTTCTTGAAAAAAAAAATAAACCTCTTAAAAGTCAAGAATTTTAGACATCAAGGGGCTAAGGCAATTTTGGAAATCAAATACGTTGCAAGTAAAACAGAGGAGGAGATGCATATAGGGTGACTTAGGGCTGTCCTCCAGAGTTGATTTGCACTAGTATACACAGGTTCTTGGTGCTTAATTTTCTTGAATTTGACAAAGTCATTTCTTGGTTCATTTGATATTGCCAGAGCAAGAGAGATGGCAAGGAGCTCACAATTTGTCTTCAGATGTGAATTTACTCAAAGCCAAAGTGGGATAACAGAAGATGGTAGAATAGATGTGATGATGATGATGAAGTTTTTGTGTCTTAAAAGCCGCCTGCAGAGCACTCAATCTTGTATTGGTTTTCTAAAATACTTTTTAACAGGAAATCTATCAATAATGACATTCAGTAACTTAGAACATAGAAATAGATTCAAGTAAATAATAGCAAGTGGAAAAACTATCCCTGTGCTACCATGTGCAATACGCATTGAATCACTGCATGAAATTCCACAGGAACTTGTGTCAGGTTTGTGTGTTCATGAGCTGTTACTAACCAATGCTAAATAACAAAAGGGAGGCTTCGAATTATGATTTTAGGGTGGTAGAGTTCTCCAATCAATGTTTGCCAAGTAATTAGAGCAAAATACAAAGAAATAAAGAAAGGGATGTGTGAAGCACTTCACTATCACGATCACTGGCATGTGCACATGCACACACAAATTATATGTCTAGTGTCTCCCATAACCACAGGACGAGAATAGCTAGCATACATGTGTAGGGTATAAAAACAATAATGCAGAATCAAGCAGCCAAATGCATCCACTGTAGATTGGAAACCCTCCCAAATTGGCAACTGCTGATGAGAAAACTAATAATAATCACCATTAGATAGATATAGTATTGCTGTTATGAAGCATAATAGTTGTGTTTTGTGATTATGTCAATGAGAAAAGACTGAAATGCAAAGGACTTCTCATGGTTCGACTTCTTTTCCAATTTATTAAATCCTATTTTGCATGTCTGACTTTTGATCAAGTTTGGATGCATGTTACTCCAATTTTGATACGCTATTACTAAATCACAATAAAAGCTGATAAGTATGAGGTACTTGATAAACTTATTGATAAAGAATGTTCCTGTTCTCATTCTGAAGGAGAACTATGTTTTTTTCACACATCACTCCCCATAGGATGTGCTAACCAGTATTGTTGCTGCCACATGAATTTTAATAAAACAATCGCATTTTAAATCTAGTGTGTTAGATCTGACAATGCATGTGTCTATTTCCCTTGAAATCATACCCCTATCCCTATGCAAGATACCAGTTGATCTTTTTCCCAGCTTGTGATTGTTCCACATTTTATTGTCATTCTGTATTTAAGAATCAGTGTGTTTACTTGTGTCTTCATATTTGATGCAAGTACGTGACCATTAAACCAATTTGTAGGATGGGACTAACAAGCACCGGGGAGCTTCTAGAGGATAAACTTGAAAAGCGAGCACTACAAAAGGGGTTTCTGCTGGAGTTTAAGAAAGATTCTGAGAGGGTATTGCTAGCAGTTGCTCAGAGACCCGATGGCAAGAAGAACTGGATGGTCTCTGATCAGGTTCTAGTAGAAACAACTAATGCAGCATGTTGAATAGGTTGCTAGGTGTTGGAACTCATTGTTATTTCACCACTTGTTTAAGACTATATAGTTTTCAGTTAGTCTGATTTTTCTCTTGTTTTTCATGATGCAGAATGGCGTCACAACCTCCATTAAACCACAGCAAATTACTTTTATTGTGCCCGGTGCTGAAAATTTCAATCACTCAGAATTATCAGATTTTATCCAAAAAGCTCAAAATAACTTGGTTGGTTCATCTTGTATTATGAAGGATATTCTTTTTGGTGGTTAGAGTAATAGATAAAGTTTGTATATTTTTTTCTTTTCTTTTTTTATTATTATTATCATTATTATTTTTTGGATCGATGTAGGATCCCTCACTGCTTGAGTGTGCCTGGGTTGAGCTTCTTGATGAGAATAAGCCAGTAATGGTCGACGAGTTAGCCGAGGTATATCTTTTAAGTGTAACAGTTATACCTCATTGTTCTTCTAATGACCTTAGCTCATGCTAACAGATGATTTTTGGTAGTGCGGAGCCTCTTGAGAGCTATTGTGCCCATCTTTTGCTTTCAAAAGACGAAATCTACTTCACAGTGCTGGAGAGCAAAGGCTCCTCTTCTGTTTATGGGCCTCGTTCTGCCATGCAGGTATGTGATGTAATTTTTTTAAAACTTAATGCAGTTTTTGATTCATCTGTGAAGCTAGGTTTTGATACACGTATCTGTCGTTATCATATATCTGCTGATTTGTTTAGCAAGGAGCACAATACTTATAATCTGTAGGATAATTATGTTTACTAAGTTGGATATCGTTATTTTTTTTAATCTAAAAGTTTTCAAGAGGATCTTAGGATGTTTGCTTTCTTTAACTGGTTTGAAGATCCAGCTAAGCAAAGGAGGACTGTAGACTGGACGAAGTCTGACCATTCAGTGAGCTATGGAGTGAATCTGTAAAAGGTGGAGCTATCAACTCAGTGAATTTCAGTGAAGAATTTGCAATTAACGTCCTTCTCAGTTCAGAAGGGTGCACAATGAGTTAAATAATTTCAATCTTTGGTGGATCTGTATTCACCCATTAGGCTGGTCTTTTGATTGTTTTCAAGACTGCAACTTTCTGGTCATGGTTTTGGTTCTAGTTGTAGGGATAATAATGCAATCCTACAGTGTTATAAAAGTGCAAAGCCTATGGTTTTCAATTGAATTCTTTCTTCACTTTCTTCCTCTATTTTAAGTTTACAATTTCATTAATGAGTCTGTTGATCTTGACAAAGCTGAAACAGCAATAATCATGTGTAGCCTTTGTCTTTTTCTTTTTTGTTACCTATGCTGTTGAGGCGATACTCTGATATACTTGGTAATTGTTCTTTGATTGTTTAAATTAAATGATGCTGCTGATGTTTGATATCATAACATTTATTGCTTTCTTTCTTTTCAATGATTGTATCAATCTATTTGAGAAATGTAGGTGGCAGAACTTCTACGCAGAAAGCTTGCTAAGGAGGCCGCTGAGAAGGAATTTCAGGAATTTGTGCAGCTATTGAAATCTGCCAAGAAAATGTCTTCGCATGCTAAACCCTCAAAATCTTCATGGGATGTTGAAGAGAAAATTCGACAGAGAATCAAATCTCTTGAAGCTTATGCTATTGATGCTTCCGAAAATGATGACCAAAAGAAAGCTGCAGGGATGGTAATTGGCTATGAAATTGATGCTGTTGTAACTACAACGAGTTTTCTTAAGTGCCTTTGTTTACTTTTGTATTCCATATGCTCGTGCAACTCGATTGCAGACCTCATTTAATATCCATTTTGTTCTTCTCAGATCCTGAAGGCAATGGGACTGCCAAAGACATCAGCTTCAGCATTAAATCTCCTCATAGATATTGGACGTTTTCCAGTACATGTCAATCTTGATCTGTTAAAGTTCAACATTCGTACGGACCATTCTGACGAGATTATGTCAGCTGCTGAAAGTCTTCTATCAGACTCATCAAACCCAGATGAAGTAAGCTTGCTTTCAATTCCTGAAAGATCTTATTACTCCAAAAATGTTATAATACTAACTTACTAATTTAGTTCTCGTGAAGTCGGGAGTGACATCACTCACTGTTCATACAAGAAATATAACAAAGGAATTACTAGAAATGAATTCTGAGTTTTTCTTCGTGAATTCAGATTTATGTCATTGCATATTATTGTAACAGTTGTTTTTGGATGTTACACTTTTATAAATTTTCAGTATTCCTCTTACATCATGTTTATGTATGCTTATGGGTCTTCATGAGCTTGAATGCTCAGACTTGTCATGCACGTGCAACAAGTCAACTGAGGTGACTTGAAAATTCTTTTTTTCCTGGCACTGTTGCTGCCACATATAGAATAAACCATATGATTTTTGCATTCTCCTTTTAACAAGATTCTTGCATCCTCTGTCTAACAAGATTGGCATAGTTAGGAGCTGTGAAGCGCACATACATTTTGTTTTGGTTTCTGTGGTAATTCCCAAAATGCATCAGACATAGACACGCCTCAGATATGCTGTAATATGCGTTGGAAGTACTGAGACATGTTGGATGTACCACATTGGTATATTTTTATTTTTAATTATTAGTTATCTTTTTTCTTTTTTTTTGTTTTGTTTTGTTGGACATGCTAGGAAAATGGCTGGAACATGTGTATTCTGTGTCTAGAACATTTTAGAACACACTAGTGATTACACTTATTAGTAAAGAGAAACCCTAAGCACTATACAAACACAAAAGTAGCCCTAAACTAAATATATAATGGCAAAATAATAATGTGTCACATTTTGCATTCCCTTCAATTCATGATATTGTCAACCTGATGAGCATCAAAGTTTGTGAAGTATGAACCAAAGCGAGCACAGTTCCGAATTTTAGTAGAGAAGTCCACAAATTGCTAGTGGGGGGAGACAAATGGCCGATCAATGTTCGCAACAAAGATGATGATGATAAAATGATAGTCAGTTTGTATGTGCTTTGAGTTCTTATTGAAGACATAGTTGTATGTTGTCGCGTTCTTATTATCACATTAAGGAGAGAGAGACACGCCCAAAGTATAGACGATTAAGGAAGCCGAATGATCTCTGTTGCAGCATAAGGCATATCACAATATTCAAGCTCAGCATTTTAGATGAAGAGAGTCACCAAGGAAAACGCAAAAGCCAGTAGTGCACTTTAGATTAGAAATATTGTGACCTAGTCATCATTTGTGTAGGCCTGAAAAGTAAAAAGCGTAAGACAACAATTTGAAAGATGATACCATGGACATACTTTAAGGTGCACAATAAAGTAGCCTAATAAGTAAAACTAAGGCGGTGTGGGATTCGGTTGTTGATAGATTTCAAAAGAGATTGACGGGTTGAAAACGTCAATATTTATTAAAAAGAGGGAGGCTTACTCTTATTAAGAGTACCCTGTGCAGTTTGCTTATCTATTTCATCTGTCTTTGTTCGTCATTCTGGCTTCGGTAATAAAGAAACTGTCGAGTTGTAAAGAGATTTGACGCGGAAATGTCATGAAGGGTCAGATAGCATTCTAGCAAAAGAGATAAACTCTAGATTCCACGAGAAACCTTGAATCTTCAAAGGTAAATAGAACAAATTATGAATATTATTGATCAAAAGTTAAATAGCCCTTAGGCCTATACTCCTATTTATAAAAAAAAAAACCTAATTCCAGTGGGAGACTAATTCTTAATTCAGACAAGGAACAATTTGTAATTCGAATAAGGAATAATTTCTAACTTATCTAATTACTTCCAAATCAATGATCATAATAAAAGAAAATAAAAGAATTAGCAACATGCCAAAAAAATTAAAAACAAATTCTTGAAGATAATAATTTATAAAAACTAATTGTTCCCATAAACAAAATATTGTTAGTCACTCAATTTTTTCTTTGACCCTTCCCAATCCAATTTCTCTAAGAAATTGTGTGCCACTTATTTTACATTAGTTCTCTACTTGAACAGAACTTGACCTCAAGTTCAAGTTTGGATAGAGCGGCTCCTCATTAGGATACTTGAACAAGTCAAGCATACATCGAAGGTCTTAGAAATCTTCATGTCCTCGGGTAGGTCAAACACATAGGCGTTGTCACTGATCTTTGCTAACACTTTGTACGGACAATACTTTCTAGGCTTCAGCTTATTATAAATTTCTACTGGAAACCTCTCGTTATGCATTAACACCATCACTGAATCTCCTTCCTTAAACGCTTTCGTGAGTCTTTGTTTATTGGGATGTTTTTTGAACTTTGTGGTTGTCTTTGCCAATTTATGACTGAACCAACTATAAGCAGAAACGATTGCCTTTTTATTTTAGGTGGCGTGACAAACACCCTTTGATTTGAAGGATCCATAACAACTTTATTGGCAGTCCAAGTAAAACAATAAGTGTTATCTCGACCCCTATGAGTATCATCCACATCAAACTACCATGGTCTACCCAACATCATATCAACTACATCACACAACTAACTTCTGAACTGTAAAATTTTTCGATTGAAATAGGTACTTGACAAATTTTAATTACCTTCACTGCCAAATCCTTCTTGATCTAACCAATATTATATGGTGGATGGGGTTTAGTTGGTAGCTTTAGATAATCTACTAGCCTCTTTGCAATAAAATTCTTGCAACATTTAGTATCGATGATCAAAATCACAGACTTTTGGATTGACTAAACAACAGGATCGAAAGATATAACGACCTTGGCCGAGATCCTCTATTTTGTGTGTGAATAGTACTCGTTGCACTATACAGTTGACTCATTCTCCATCCTCTTTTGTAAACTCAGCACCATCATAAGAATCATTCTTATATTATGCACCCCCTCTAGCCTCGGTGTCATTCTCTTCTACCAGATTCACTGGTCGGTGATCTGGACAAACATTGGAGCGGTGGCTCGGCTTGCAAACCTATAACACTTGTCAGTTGTTGGCTTGGCATAGGAGTTTGGATTTCTGATCACGTCTCTATTGGCAAAACTTGTTTGTTAATTAGATCCTTCCTCCACTAGCCACGCCCTTCGATTGGCCTGCCAAAGCGGTAGGTTGGCTTCCCTTTCTTCTATCAACAGTAGAGAAAGGAATCTCTGTTGGGTTTCTGTATTACTTTTAATATGTTGGCTTTCACTTCAATTGCTTGGCTTTGAGAGCGAGGTTAAGGACTTATTCCACATTCCACATGACTTGTAACCCTATGTTATCTTGAATAGAGCCCTTTAACCATTAAGATATCTGTCTACTTGCTGGCCATTTGACTCGTTCACATATTGCGATATGAAAGATGAGTAAACTCAGTTGTGCAATCAAACACTGATCTAGAGCCTTGTGAGCAATTCTGATATGATTGAAATAGATGCTGCTCACAATTTGGTGGTAAAAACCGGTTCATAAGGAGTTGCTTCATCACGCTCTAGGTTCTTAAAAGCTCCTTCCCTTGTTGTTGCCGATTTCTCTGCAATTGATCCCACCAAACTCAATGCGACCTTTTAATTTGTAAGCGACCAATTTCACCATCTCTGATTCAGGAACCTCCATTATCTCAAAGAAATGCTTTCCTTAGAAATCCAATCAAAAAAATCTTAAATATGTAGATTCCCGCTAAATTAGGGAATATCCGCCTTCAATCGGTAGTCATCGAACGAATATTGCTACGACGGTTGACTCCTAGGTTGGTAACCCACATGCTACACTTCTTCATCATCACTATCGGATGGATAATAAAGACGTATCTTGACGTTCTGGTATCAAGTTGGCCTCGGACAAATCTTTTGGTGTGTACCTGATCCCCATTAAAAGGTTGTTTTTAGGCAACTCCCTCTGCACGATTCCGATCAACCACTGGTGGCCTATTGTTGGCATTGGGATTCAACTTAATGATCAGATTTCGAATTTCAGTTAACTGCCGTTAACATTCATCGAATTGTTGTTTCTCAACCGCTTCCCTTAAGGCATCGACCCCACTATCACAACCAATAGGGTTTGTGTTTTCTGCTTTGTTTTGTGCCATTGAGTTATGCAAATCTTAGCTTTGATACCACTTGACGCAGCAGAAAGAAATATCGTGAAGGGTTAGATAGCGTTCTAGTAAACGAGATAAACACTCGAATCTACGAGAAACCTTGAATCCTCAAAGGTAAAGAGAACAAATTATGAATATTATTGATCAAAAGTTGAATAGAGCTTAGGCCTTCACTTCTATTTCTATCTACTATAATAAAAACGAGACTTGACACATTTTTTCTCCGACCGTTTTTCTTCACGTGTTCATACAGCATCATCATTACTTTTCACTTCACAAAGCAACATTCAGAAAAGAGAAATAGCTGTTCCAAAAGAATTTACCTAGGCCTGTTAATTGTTCCACCTCTTCACAAACCATTCATAGCAACCATTCACAACAAACAAATAGATGTTCCCAATGTACAAAGAAATGGGCCCACCACTTTTACTACTTTTAACACATACACACACACACACACACGGAAAGCTCAAGTTCAAAAATGAGGCCGCTGCTGCCTCTCTGCTTTGCAAATTGCTGCCCAGTAGTTGAACTTGACCCCACTGCAATGTACCTGTAAGTCTCATCGCTTTCACCCAACCGCCTTCTGCTGCAACTGCTGGCACCATTTTTCTTGCCAGAAAAAATCCTATTAATTGCCAAAGTAGTTTTCAAACATAAATACCCATTAACCCTCACTCATTAACTACAGAAAACAGTGAAATCAAGAAGCCAAACCTCCAAATTTTCAACTTTGAGAAAGAGTACTTCTTCTACTTCTACCAATTTCTTTTCAGCTTCTTTAGTTTTCTTCTGCATTAATTTTCTACTCCTTTCAGTATTTTCTTCATAATTGTTTTTATTATCCCACTTTGTGTGTAAACCCTTTGTCCAACCAGGGGTTCTGTTCCTTTCTTCTTATGACCATATATGATTTGCATATGAGCTTTAACAATTTTATGGTTGTTGTTGATGAACCCTAAATGACCCACTTAATAAATACATAAGATTAAAAAAATAGTAGTATTATAGTTGGTAATTAATCAATTTTGTAGCTTTTGAGAATTATTATAAGATTTGGTAGCTTATTGCTTTGGTATTTTTGTGTAAAAACTATGTAATTTGGGTCTATGTGTAATTTAATTGATAGATTCACGATCTTTTGAGTTTTAAATTTATCAAAAATAATTTTAACTAAAAAAGACTTATAATTAGTTAACAAATAGAACGAGCTAAAAAAAAAGGCTATATTATGCAAGTCCAAATTGTCAAACCAAACCACACCCACTTATGAACCCGTCCAGCCCATATACTCAAAACCGTAGAACCCATTGACCGGTTGCAGGTGACAAAAGTAAAAACCGAATATACGTGGTCGGGTGATGAGTTAAAGCTTAACCCAACCCAACTTACCCATGGACACCTTACAGTTACAACACAACCATGGTATCTCAATATTATTATATTATTGATTCTATGTTACAGTACAGTGTTCTTAACAATTCTAAAATACTATTCCATGTAAGTGTTTTATACGAGTTGAGTTATGAGATACAACAAGAACATCATTCGCAACACTCTTTGGCAAACAAGTAGAAAAAACACTTTCATGTAATTCAGAATCCTTGATGTACTTTAACAAAGAGATAAGTGAGTACATCAAAAGCTTGAAAAAAAAGAGATTGTCATTTTAATCTCACTTTATTTTATTCTTAGGACCAACTTGATTTCCAAGAAAAATAGACGAATTGGTGCGCCCGTATAGTCTCTTCCTTGTGAAGTTATTTTTCTTTGCTGCTTAAAATTATGACAATTGAAGATCTCTAACTGAATATTAAGCTCATTTATGGTTGTGGCATGTTATATTTTATTTTATATCCATTGTTATGTGTTACGCTTTAGATGTTTGAAGATAATCTTATGGTCCAAAAATAATTGTTTAGATTTCTATACGGGGTTATTATTTTTTATGTGTTCGATGATAGATTGTTTCGTAAATAAATACTTACTAGTTTATTAATTATCAGTGTTTTGCACGTGCATTGCATGTGCCAAACCTAGTATAATAGAAAAAAACCTAATTCTAGTTGGAGAATAATTCCTAATTCGGATAAAAAATAATTCCTAATTCGATTAAAGAATAATTCCAAACTTATCTAACTACTTGAAATCAAGGATAATAATAAAAGAAAATAAAAGAATCAGCAACATGCCAAAAAAATAATAATTCTTAAAGATAATAATTTCTAAAAACTAATCGTTTCCATAAATGAAATATTGTAAAGCAACTCAATTTTTTCTTTGACCTTTTCCGATCTAATTGCTCTAAGAAATCGTGTCCCACTTGTTCTACATCAGGATTTTTTGTGGTGTGGGGTGGTGTGGTGTGGTGTGGTGTGGGGAAGGAGTTCAGGTATTATCTTGTGCAATGGGATAAAGTGTTCTTCCCAAAAGAGAAGGTGGTTTGGGGGTTAGGAGGTTGGGCTGCATTAATCAAGCTCTGTTAGGAAAATGGCTCTAGAGGTTTGCGTGCATGAGGGACAGGTGGTGGAGAAGGTTTATTACTGCAACATATGGGAGTGTGTGGGGGGATTAGACGACGCCTGAGGTCTCTTTCTTGCACGTGAGGCTGTGGAAAGGTATTAGGAAGGGTTTAGATAGTTTTGTGGGTTTTTTGTATATGGTGGTGGGGGACGGGAGGCTGGTGAAGCTCTGGTCGCAGGTTTGGTGTGTTAGGGAGAAGTTGTGGGCTGCTTTCCCAGCAAATTTATTGGCAATAAGTCGGAATGTGACAGTGGCAAATTACTTTAGGAGGGATGGAAATCAGATGATGTGGGATGTTCATCTGCGGAGAGAGGTACAGGTTTGGGGAAATGATTGCTCTTCTGGAGACTTTATACAGGCAGCCCTCTACCCACAGACACGGGATGATGCTTTTAGATGGAGCTTGCTTTTGTCCGGATCCTTCCAGGTTCGGCCGTTCTGCTAGCCTTAGGTGGGCCCCAGGATTCCTTGTTTCCTTGGAGGTTTATTTGGGAACAAGGGCTTCGTCCAAAGTTGTGCGCGGCACATATCAGAATTCTTACGATTATCAATTTGATTTGGAGAAGCCACATCATAGTGAATTGGTGCTGCTTGTGCAAGAGAGACGGTGAGTCTGTAGAGCATCTTCTTTTGCACCGTCCGGTGGCTTTGGAGACTTGTTTCTCCATCTTGGCTTGGTTTAAAGTGTTTTGGATGCTTCCCAGAACGGTGAAGGAGTTTTGTCTTTTTGGTACAATGTTAAGATTGGGAAGAGATGAAGAAAGATTTGGCAGATGATTCTGTTTTGTGTTATGTGGCTTATTTGGTAGGAGAGGAATCACCGTCATTTTGAAGGTGTAAAGAGCTCTTTTAGCAGTCTTTCGAGTGTTTTAGTTAGTGTTTTGTATGGCTGGGAGAATAAGGAGCGCAATCCTTATATAGATCAACTTATAGATTTCGTGGATCTTTTTGACATGCACAGAAGTGTATGGTGCCTTTTGTGTTTTGGCTATTTTGTATACGTGTGGAATTCCTTTTTTGCCTTTTAATATGTTTGTCTTATAAAAAAGAGAGGCTCTGTAGGTTCCAAATTTGGCAAAATTCCAGCGATAGTGCCTCAATTTAGGTTCTAGCATCTTTTATAAGTTGGTTCTCGTTTTCAAGTGACTTTTTTGTACTTGGAAGGATACTCGCATTTTGCCTTTTGTCTTTAGTTGCATCAAACAACCTTTATTAACAACCGCAGAAACCAGGTGCAAGAACCTATGTAGAGGCTAAAAGCTATCCGTGCCTGCAGAAGTCATGGGCCCTAGCTTTTATTACAGTAACATAAAACCAAAACAATTTGTTAGCTGTTCATATGGGAAGAGTGACACAATTTACAAGTTATTGTGCTATTTAATGCAACCTAGGATTAACTGACCTTCTGAAAGTTTTGGAGAATCTTTTGGCACAAGTTATGTTACGAATTAACCATGTTTGCAGGAACCTAAACAAGAATGATAGGAGAGAATTTAAATCAAGCCACACATAACATAGAAAAACTGGTTATTTGGTAATTTGGATCTTGAATGATACCGAAACACTATGAGAACCAAACAGGAATGAGAGAAAGGTAAAATCAAGCCACAAGTAGTATAAAGAGATTTGTCTTATTGAGGTGAGGTCTTGAGTGGTACCAAAAATGTGCATTTTCCTTTAGTATTTCTTTCTCCACCAGAGTCCAGTAAAGAA
>JAULJZ010000020.1:8459903-8489597 GCA_032270985.1 Heliamphora pulchella | reverse complement strand
GAGATTAGGTTGAATGTAAGTCTCGCGAGTGGAGGCATAGGTTATGCGATGTAATTTATATTTCATTCAATTTTTTTCTGGATTCATCTTGTAATCGAATCACAAAACGGAGATAAAAAACGGGGAAGAAAAGCAAGAAGGAGCGGTGGCAACCTGTGCGGACAGCACACTGTCGCTGCGTTCGGCAGCAGTTTTCGAGACTTTCAAGAATTTTTTTCGAAGCGATTTTGTCGCTAGAATTAAGTTCAATTTGTTAGCTTTCCAACGGTGGTTCGATGGCGGCAAGTCGACGACGGGAAGGGGTCCGAAAAAATTTTCAAAGACGGTGCTGCAAAATCTCTCCATGAACAGTGACGCAATTTTTGTGGATTTTTTCGGGGCACTTCTGCTTCGAATTTTGAGGCAATTTTTTTGTGGAGATCTAGTTCGGGATGTTAACAAGCTCCAGCAATATTTTGAGATTCTTTCGGGTCCAGGAGACGCGTCAAACAGCCGCTGGAAGTTGGTCGCACAAAGCTAGTACACTGCAGAATTTTCGGCAGTGAAGGGGGCTGTTTGGGCTTCTTTTTCAAACTTTTTTCGGTGATCCAGCGGTGGCCCGGTGCTGTGACGGTGGTCCGGGGGCTGAGGAATAAGGTCGAGTCTTTGACGGCTCGTTTAGGGTTTCAAAACCCTAATCGTTTAATTTTTAATCCGAGAACGTCGGATTAAAAGATTAAATGAATTATCCGGATCATAACGACTTTTATTTATTTAATTATCATTGTTTTAATTATTTATTTATTTATTTTATTTAATTGCGTGGATGAATTTTATTTTATTATGTTTTTCCTTTTACATAAATTACATGAGACAACTAGAAAAGAAAAAAAAAAGAAGAAGAAAACTAGAAAAGAAATATTAAGTTAAAAATAAAATAAAATAGAGCATTAAACTAATGTTACAAGAAAATGAAAGAAAGTAGAATAGAATGCTAGTAAAAGAAAATTATACAAACTAAAAAAAAAAGAAAAAAAAATGAAGAAATAAAATACTAGAATTAAATGGATGTAATATTGACAGTTACAATTATTTTTATATATGTGCTTATATCATAACAATAACGACATTATTTAGTCGTATTGTTAAATCATGTTAGCACTATTTAATGAATTAAGAAAAAATAACAATGTATTTTGTATGAAAGTGTAAACTAAGAAATTAATTAAAATAACTAAATTACATATGACATTGAAAATAATAAGCAAGTTTAATTACATAAACGAAGGAAATGTACGGATTGAAATTGAACGTTAACCCGATCACTCCAAGAGAGAGAAAACAGAGTTAGAAAGATTGGAGATCCAAGCAAAGTACCTGGATCGCTAAAGAATCCTAGAGTCGGGGAAT
Source organism: Heliamphora pulchella (assembly GCA_032270985.1). NCBI lineage: Eukaryota > Viridiplantae > Streptophyta > Magnoliopsida > Ericales > Sarraceniaceae > Heliamphora > Heliamphora pulchella. The sequence continues at coordinate 8,488,208 of JAULJZ010000020.1, read as the reverse complement.
GGCAATTTGATCCTCGAGCGATGATCCAAGTTAGGATTTCGGAACTTCGGTAGGGTTTCGGCGTCGATATTTCAACAGGGCTTCGGTGTTGGGGCTCGAATTGCTCGGCGACTCGGCAAAGCTTCTCTCACTAAACCTCTCTCTAATTTTTCATATCGAAAAACGTACCAGAGGTACGATATTTATAGAGTTTATCAGCCAATGAGAAGCTATCACGTTTTAGGGACACGTCAGGCCATTTGGAGTTGGCGGTCGCCACAATGCAAGCTGGCGGTCGCCATATTTTTGAAAGGTTCCACAAAGTTATATGGCGGTCGCCGTGATGGGAGTTGGCGGTCGCCGTGATGGGAGTTACGGTCGCCACTTTTGGCTAGGATTTTCACAAAGTTCTATGACGGTCGCCACAATGAAAGTTGGCGGTCATCTTACTTGGGCAGCAAGTTTCGATGCTTCGATGAAATTTCATTGGTTTGAAGGTTTCGGGTTCAAATACCAAGCTTGGATCACTTTTTGAGGAACGTACTGGAGCACTATTCCACCTGTTTTCATCCTCGAATTCTCCTAAGATTAGGCGGGGTCAAATTGGGGTGTCTATAGTGTTGCCCCTCTTTGATATAACTTGCGTAGCAATGCGTGGAGCAAGTTATATCAAAGACCCAGAGAAAACATCCATTTGATCGAGCCATCAATCTTAGGCTACACACAATCATGCATATGATGTTGGTCGTACTCGAATTTTCATCGAGCTGCCTACGCACCCCTTTGCAAGGGATCAAACCAAAACGTAGTTCATGGGGCAAACTGCAAAGTTGAAATGATTGGAAACATGATGTGGAGGCTATTATGATATTGTAATGCAAATATAATGCAAGAAAGTTCTGATGTCATAACACAGATTGAGAAAGAGATCAATCAGTTTTAGGTCGTGAAAGGACCGATGAGTCAGTTTAGGGTCATGAGAAAGACCAACGAGTCAGTTTATGGTCATGAGGAGGACCGACGAGTCAGTTTAAGGTCATGACGAGGACCGAGTTAGTTTAGGGTCATGAAGAGGACCGACGACTCAGTTTAGGGTCATGAGAATGACCGATGAGTCAGTTTAAGGTCATGAGGAGGACCGACGAGTAGTTTAGGGTCATGAGGAGAACCAACGAAAAAAATATCAAACTAATAGGTCAAGTTAAGACTTTAAAAATTCGAGACGAGGTGCGGGATAGAGTTATGACTTACATTAGATTTATCGAAAGCGAGATTAAAAGTCAAGTTACGGCTTAAAGTTAATCTTATCGGAGAGATCACGACATAAATTTGGGATGAGGTGTGAGATAGAAATAATTGAAAGTCAAGTCAAGGCTTAAAACTATTTTTACCGGGAGGGATAACCATGAATTAATAGGTTGAGTCAATACCTAAAAACTTGGATGCCTAGCGCACTAGGGCTTTGAGAGATTTGCCTGGTGCACCAAGGCTTGGAACATAAGATGCCTAGCACATTAAGGTTTGGAAAACCTAAGACGCCTTCTGAACTTAGGACCTAGACGCATTATGGACCAGGGTTTGAAGAAAACCCAAGACACCTTCTGAACTTAGGACCTAAACGCCTTTATGGTATAGGGTTTGAAGAAAATCTTAGACACCTTCAGGACTTAGGACCTAGATGCCTTATGGGCTAGGGTTTGAAGAAATCCTAAGACACCTTCTGGACTTAGGACCTAGACATCTTATAGACTAGGGCTTGAAGAAAACCTAAGACACCTTATGGACTTAGGACCTAGACGCCTTATGTACTAGGGTTTGGAGAAAACCTAAGACACCTTATGGACTCAAGACCTAGACGCCTTATGGACTAAGGTTTGCAGAAAACCTAAGACACCTTACGGACTTAGGACCTAGACGCCTTCTGGACTAGGACTTGGAGAAAACCTAAGACGCCTTATGAACTTAGGACCTATACGCCTTATGGACTAGGGTTTGAAGAAATTCTAAGACACATTCTGGACTTAGGACCTAAACGCCTTATGGACTAGGGTTTGGAGAAAACCTAAGACACCTTATGGACTTGGGACCTAGACACCTTATGGACTAGGACTTGGAGAAAACCTAAGACGCCTTATGGACTTAGGACCTAGACTCCTTATGGACTAGGATTTGAAGAAATCCTAAGACACATTCTGGACTTAGGACCTAGACGCCTTATGGACTAAGGTTTGGAGAAAACCTAAGACACTTTATGGACTTGGGACCTAAACGCCTTATGGACTAGGGTTTGGAGAAATCTTAAGATACCTTCTAGACTTAGGACCTAGACACCTTATGGACTAGGGTTTAGAGAAAAACCTAAGGATCGTCATTCGCACACGAACCTAGGGTGAAAAGGAATTGCCTGGCGCACCAGGGCTTAGGGAACCTAGGGATTGTCTTACGAACCAAGAACCTAGACAACGCATCGCATATGATTGCGATTTAAAAGAAGTTTGCCTGACGCACCAGGGCTTGGATCAACGAACCATTGCTGAGGGCTGCTACACAGCTTTTAGGATTCACGGGCTCATATTTTCTGGTTTGATTTTGAAGAGTTATGCACCACTGTAGAGGTGCTCACTAGCATTCTTAATCTCGTCCCACGGGAGTTCATGCCAATAATTTCCACGTTCATCATACATCCTTGTGGCCAAAAGATTTCTTTCTTCATCCATGGGGATTCACTGGACACAAATTTTGTTCTACCGGTGCCCTTGGTGACTTTTTAGTTGCGGGCCATTTTGTTCTGTGCATCTGTCTGCTTTCTGGGTGTCTTCTAGTTTCTTGTGACGACCAAGTTAGCACTATTCGGGTGGACATTGCTGAATAAATAAGGGTAGGAAAGGACTTCGTGCCCCTAGTTTTGGCTGAGACCCTAATGGGTCTAGTGTTATCCACCGGGGTGTAATCACATCTTTTGCCAGTAGTATTCTGCTTCTCCAAGGTGAAACTCAAATCTCTCATTTTCTCCACTCTTCTCTCCTTTTGCTAATTTTTTCTCGATTTTTACCGCTCTTCTCTCTTTTTGCTGATTTCTCTTGGATTTTACCGCTATTCTCTCCTTTTGCTGATTTCTCTCAATTCTTACATCTTTTCTCTTTTCTCAGATCTAGCTAATAGAGAAGGTAAATCTTCTGTAGAAACTAACTTTGGATGGGCATAACGCTTCTACCTTTGGTTCATCGTCCTTTTTACCCGATATGCACTACCAAGGCGGCTTAGAGACAGGATCTTTCTTCGGTGACTGGAAGAGACATCACTTGGCAGTGCTCTCGGTGGCGGATCCCTTTCATAACTTTGATCATTATGGACCATCCAGATGTCTTGCTGATTGGTCTATGGCTTTCCACTTTTTACTATCCACACCGGATCATGAGGCAGTTTGGTCGAGGTCAGATCATATTTCACAGCGAATGGGGTCATATTAATTCATCTTCCCTTCAGGCCCCATTTTTGGCGCCGTATCTGGAGGCTTGGCCATCCCGTTCATTGATGGAGATGTAGGAGCTGCCCCACACTGAGCTTCTCGATGAGTACAAGTCGTGGTTGGTTCAGGAAAAAGAGAGCAAAAACAAAGAAGATGGAGAAGAACAAGAAGCGAAGAGGAAGAAGATTTGAGGAACTTGCTTTGCTTTTAGAATTTTGTTGCTTTCTTTTTTTGTTTAAAGTTTGAAACTTGCGTGCCCACCCTTTATTTTCAAAACCTTGTGATCGCAGCTGAAATAATGAAAATTCTACGTTTATCTGAAAAAGGTTCCCAATTATTTAATGTTTTTCGATTCTTGCAATTAAATAATTTTATTATCAAAACTCAAAGATAAATTTGCTTTAATCATTACTCGGATTCAAAGATAGCTAAAATAAAGAAGGTGGCTGGACTTCTTAAAAGAAGCTGCCTACGTATCCCAAAAAGTGGAATCAGGCCATAACGTAGTTCGAGCTCGGTTTACTCTCGGGTATTAACACTCTCCTTTTGTGATGCCCTAACTTTTACCAAGGTCACCCTTTCGGGTTTTCAGCCTTGCGAGCTGCTCTAATTTTTGCCTAGGTCGCCTTTTCGATTTTCAACCCAGCGAGCTTTTATTTTATTTTTATTTTTATCTTAAGGGTAGTATGTTTTTTTTTTGAGTTGGTCCAAGTTGATTAGAGTGGAGAATGTATTACCGTCCAGATCCATGATGATTACTGTACCACCGGTCATAATAGTCTTGATCAGATACGGCCTAGCCTAATTTGGCTTGAACTTTTTCCTTGGATCAAATACGGGAGCCCCGATTTCCTTAAGAGCCAAGTCACTTTCTCTCAAGGCCCGGGTCTTGACTTTCTTGTTGAACGCACGAGTTATCCTCCTTTGGCATCCTTGTATGTGAAATACGGTTTGTAGTCTTCTTTCATCGAATAAGAGAAGCACTTCTATCAAATTCTTTTGCCATTCTTCTGTGGGTTGAGCCACATTTTATACTTCTTGATCATTTCAAAGAATTTCTACATCACTATGATATGGCCGTCTTGATTTTTTGGACTTCACAATCACATCGTTTACATACATTTTGACTTCCTTGTGTATCATGTTATGCAACAAGGTATTGGCAGCCCTTTTGTAGGTTGCTCCTGCATTCTTTAAATCGAATGGCATCACGCGATAACAGTAGGTGCCCCACAATGTAATGAATGTGATCTTTTCTCTATCTTCAGGGTCCATTAAGATCTGATTGTACCCAGAAAAATCATCCATAAATGATAAAAGAGCGTGCCCCACTATGCTATCTACAAAGACATCAATGTGCTGCAGTGAAAAGTCATCCCTCAGACTAGCCTTATTGAGATTTCAAAAATTCATACAGACTATGATGCGCCCATCTTTCTTTAAGACCGTCACAATGTTGGCCACTCACTTTGGATACTCGGTTACCATAAAGAATCCAGCGTTGATCTGTTTGGTGACTTCTTCTTCGATCTTTAGAACCCATTCTGATCGTATTCTTCTCAATTTTTGTTTGACCAGTTTGACATCGGGATATGGTATTGGATAATATCGGGATCAATTCTTGGCATATCCTCGTATGATCATGCAAAAATATTTTTGAATTCTTTTAATAAAATCATTAATTGTTCACGTTCAACTGAAAATAAAGAAGAACAAATTTGGACGATTTGTGAGTTAATTTCATTACCCAGATTTATTGACAAAATTTCTTCAATTATTGGTTGGGCACGCATTTTTTCTTCTTTTTTAATGCTTTTAATTCTTCAGAGACATCCCATTCGAATTCAAAATCATCAGAAAGCGTACAAAATAAATCAAGCAAAGTAGGATAATCAGAACCTTCGTTTATTTTATTGATATCAAAGAGAGCAGGGATTACAAAATATAAAGTAAAAGAAAAGGGTGCACAGAAAGACGTGCCCTCAAGCTTGACATCCAACTTATCTAAACAAAGAAAAAACTTACAAGACTCCAACTTGACTCGAGACTTGAATTATCCAAATTGTAAGAATTTAAAAATTAGCTGTAACATTCGATGTAGATGGAGGTGGAATGACCTTACTGTCAATGATATCCTGAATGTCATGGCGGAGTTTCAGACAGTTGTCGATTGGGTGGCCGTGGCTCTGATGATATGACCAATACTGTGTGGTATCATAGCGTAGCAGTAAAGGGTTAGGAGGCGGTATTGGATCAAGAAACTTTCTCAGCCCTTTTTTGACAAGTCGATTCAGGGCCGTGGTCAGAGAGATATTAAGGGGAGTAAAAACTCTCATTGGCTTTTTCGGTTGCGACGGTTAGTTGTTTCTTGGAGGAGATAATAAAGGTGAAGAATTCGGTCGATCTGATTGGGGGTTTAGCAAATTCGCCTCGTTAGAGCGAGATGCAAGATTAGTGGATGGGTAAGGTCTTCTCAACTTTTGGTTCGGCTTGGCCTCCTCGATATCACTATACTGGATTGCATCTTCTATCTGCACCCCAGCATCAAATAGCTGCTCAAATGTGGAGAGTGACTATGTGATCAGATAACGTTTCAGGGGGAATTGCAGATTCATGACTAAAATTCTCACCTGTTCCTTTTTTGTTGGTCAGTTTGTCATTTTAGCTGCCTTTGCTCTCCACCTGGTCAAAAAGTCCACAAATGACTCTCTGCTTTCTTGACGAGTGGTCTTCAGCTCCCGAGTGGTTACATCTAGCTGGATATTATAGCTATATTGACTGACAAATGCCGTAGCTATGTCCTCCTAGATTCTGGTCTTTGATACATCGAAGGAGAGGAACCATTTCTAGGCTGCCCCAGAAAGAGATCGGTGAAAGAGCTGGGCCTTCAGTTGGTCATCAATTCCCATTGGCGATAGGGTACCAACATATATTTGAAGATGAATTCTAGGATCTCCAGTTTCGTCAAAATTTTCCATATCGGGCATTTTAAACTTATCTGGGAGTTTAGCGTATGGAAACAGGCAGAGTCCCCCTACATCAAGCATATATTCTTCGACTCCCTTGGCCTTTCTAAGGACCTTCTCCATTCGATCGATTTTCTCAGCCAATGCAGATTCTCTGAACTGTGCAGTGTTCTCTTCTTCTACCACCACCGGGCGGGGAACCAAAGGCAGCACAAGAATTTGTGGTGCCTCCTATCCTTGGTTATCGTCCCAGAAGTCTTCGCCATTCTCATTTGTATCCTCCAGCTGTCCATTCACAACGGGCATCCATGCCTGAATTGTCCAGACCTGCGCCTGGCATTGGTTTTAAGCTTGGGTCTGCTGCTCCACAGCTCTCTGTATCTCAGTAATAGCTCTCATCAGAGCTGTTAGTTAACTTCGTTCTCTGCCATTTTTGATGACTAAGCTGGCTGCTCAAATATTCTATAGAGTCTACCTGACCCTAATCTTGCCCAGATGTGAGTCAACTGTAATCTTTTTGCCTCAATGATCTAGACCCGATGAAAACCTGAATTGCTAGATGCAAAAAAACCAGTATCAAAGCACTTCCCCGACAAGAATTCTGACAATAGATAGCAAACATCCTAGATTTTTGAAATAGCAAATCATAGGCAGATAATCACTGAAGCTAAAACAATACCCCTGCCGGGCTCATACTAGCAGCGTAACAACAAAACGACCCGAAAAACAAAATGATGGCTAAGAAGAGGATCAACTGAATAATAGAGGGAAGATTTGTCTAAAACGGATAGCACTCCGACAAGAAAACAAAGCTATGCTGACTGAACTGGATCAACCTAAAAATTCTATAATAGTAAAGAACTATCTCTCACGGGTATGACAAGGGTTTGAAAGAAATAGCCTATGTCGAGGAGGAGGAGAAATCGAAAGAGAGAGAAACTATCCTAAAGGCTTTAAAACGAAACACGGACGGGACCCCGAGAAGAAAACTATGGCTAAGAACCAAACATGGCAAAGAACAAAACTCGGGTAACAACCCGAAGGAAAAGACAACCTAAACAATAAGAGATGATAGAAAACCCAGGCCGAACTCGAGAAAAGAACTAACCTAATCCGGACAAACAATCCTAAGAAATACAAGCAAAACATACAATTAAGAAAACACATAATCCTACTAGGGTTAGCATCACCTAATGGAGGGTTCTAAGCTACTATATGCAAAAGGCCAATTTTGGTCGAGAATCAGGGTACCTTCAGAATAGAACCGGGTATATACCTCCTATGCCTGGAATGGTGCAGGACATGATCAAACAGTACGTCCGAACTCTTTTACTGTACCTATGAAAGCGTACAGTCAGTAAGGCTTGCCTGCCTTCCCAATAATCCCCGAAACGGATGAACGTTTAGGGCATCTGGTCGATCAGGCCGGGAGGTTTGAAGAACAATGCACATGCATGCGATAATGCAAATGAGAAAGACATATTAAGAAACAATGATGCTTTTAAGCCTAGCTCTTTTATTTGATTTTGAAAATCAGTCCCCAGCGGAGTCGCCAAAAAATACTGTGACGCAAGGATTTAGGGGTTTTGAAAATGTTTCAAAAATGTGGAGATTCAAAGATGTTTGGAGAATATTTTAACACCTTGAAAATTAAAATTTGAAAACCCCTTTTTGTTGAAAATAGAGTCACTACTTAGTTTTTGAGAAAAACTAAGAAAAACAAAAATGGATTACTGACCTTTAAAACGTTAACCAGAGAAAGAGGGTTCGGGGGCTACGGTACGAATCGGGGAAGGTGTTAGGCACCCCGTTCGCCCAACCATAAGGTTGACCTCTCCTAATCATCATTGATTTTTTAATAAAATTTCTCAAATGTATGCAAATAAAGAAAATTGGGATAAAGAGGGAACATCCAAAATTAAATATGAAAAATACATAACATATGTATATAGAATGCTAAATAAAGCAAATATCAAAATAAAAATCCTAAGTCGTACGGCATGCAATTTCTAACTAAAAGATACACGGAGCACACCAACGTACAATTTCATCACAAATGAACTAAACTATCAAGATTTGAATAAAAGAGTAAAATATGCTAGATGTTGTCAAAATTACCTAAATATGGATTTACTACAAAAGACAAATTAAACTATCTTAAACATGCTTTTAAGTAAAGAAACTAAAACATACATTAACATAATGAATTAGTAAAAGAAATAAGAAATGCAAAATAAAATATGCATAAAAAAGAATCCTAAAAGAAAGTTTATAAAAGAAATTTATAAAAAAGAGTTTTAGAAAAATATTATACTAAGAAATGAGATTCTAACTATTTACATTAAAAGAAAAGAAAGAAAGTAAAAGAAGAAAATAAAATTTATCTTTAAAAGACTTTTTATGATTTTTGATTTAATAACTTGAAAAATAATAAAGCTATAGAAAAAAAGAAGATAGTGCTTTACACTAACATTAAGAGAAAAGAAATACTAATCAAAAGAAAAAGAAAATGGAGTGTTATAAGGAAATTTAAAGTTAGTGATAAAAGAGAAGAAAAAGAAAAGAAAATAAAATGTTAGTAAAAGAAACTATATTAACATTAAAGGAAGAAGAAAAAGACAAAAAGGAAAAGTTAGAAAGAGAAGAAAATAAAATAGAATATTAGTATTAAAGAAAAGAAAATGAAACTTAAAAAGAATAACAAAAATTAAAACTACATTACAAGAAAAGAAAAAAAAAACTATAAAAGAAATGTTAAGCTAAAAATAAAATAAAATGGAGTATTAAACTAATGTTACAAGAAAAGGAAAGAAAGTATAATAGAATGCTAGTAAAAGAAAATTATACTAACTAAAAAAAAGAAAAGAAAACGAATGCTAGAATATTAAATTAACATAAAAAGAAAAAAAAATGAAGAAATGAAATACTAGAATTAAATAGATGTAATATTGACAATTATAACTATTTTTATGTAAGTACTTAAATCATAACAATAACGACATTATTTAGTCGTATTGTTAAATCATGTTAGCACTATTTAATGAATTAAGAAAAAATAACAATGTACTTAGTGTAAAAGTGTAAATTAAAAAATTAATTAAAATAACTAAATTACATGAGACAATGAAAACAATAAGCAAATTTAATTACATAAACGAAGGAAATGTACGGATTGAAATTGAACGTTAACCCGATCACTCCAAGAGAGAGAAAATAGAGTTCATAAAGATCAGGGATCTAAGCAAAGTACCTAGATCGCTAAAGAATTCTCGAGTCGGGAAATGCAATTTGATCCTCAAGCGATGATCCAAGCTAGGGTTTCGGGACTTCGGTAGGGTTTCGGCGTCGGTATTTCAGCAGGGCTTCGGTGTCGGGGCTCGAATTGCTCGGCGATTCGGCAGAGCTTCTCTCATTAAACCTCTCTCTAATTTTTTTGTCTCAAAAAACATACCAGAGGTACGGTATTTATAGAGTTTTATCAGCCAATGAGAAGCTACCACGTTTTAGGGACACGCCAGGCCATTTGGAGTTGGCGGTCGCCACAATGCAAGTTGGCTGTCGCCATGTTTTTTAAAAGGTTCCACAAAGTTTTATGGCAGTCACCGTGATGGGAGTTGGCGGTCGCCACTTTTGGCTAGGATTTTCACAAAGTTCTATGGTGGTCGCCACAATGAAAGTTAGCGATCGCCTTACTTGGGCAGCAAGTTTCGATGGTTCGATGAAATGTCATTGGTTTGAAGGTTCCGGGTTCAAATACCGAGCTTGGATCACTTTTCGAGGATCGTACTGGAGCACATTCTACCTGTTTTCATCCTCGATTTCTCCTAAGATTAGGCGGGGTCAAATTGGGGTGTCTACCGCAACTCTACCAGAAATAACTGAATTATATCACCCTTCAACTTCTCATACATAGAGTTTACATGTTCCCATAAGAAAATTTCTTCTCTATTCCAGCAACATCTACTCACCCATCTAAACAAACTTGTTCTAACGGGTCACTTCACAAAAGGTTTTCGAAAGTAAGTTCCTTGCGACTCACATCGATACCACAACAAAAATCGAATACCAACTCCATAAGAGTTACACAGTCTAGACGCCAAATGAATACGAACTAATACTTTAAGAACCTACCATGTGAATAACTCAGTCTGTCTAAAATGCGCACTCCACCCCCAATCAATCTGCAGCGTCAATGGGACTTACTATTTTCACAAACTCCTTAGCACCCAATTTCTTGAATTATTTAACTAAAGAGTTACCGGTCCTTGAGATGATTATGATAATCCTGATGACGAAGTCTGTAATCATATGGTTTCATTTTCTCTCTAGTCTTTCCAAGGGTTGCTCCGTTCCTCTTGGCCTCTATCGTATGTTCTTGATGTGCTAGAACGTTGAGTTTGAATGGCTCTTCCAATAACTGGACCGTTTTCTCAAGCGGTTGGTCATTATAGGGTAAAATAAACATGATAAAAGATATGGTTGTGGTATTTACCTAGTCATGTGATCCCTTATGACTCTGTGGTTAATTCTTCATCAGGCTCTAAACGTTCATTGTTGTGGTCAAGATTCTTCATTCTTTGTTAGTGATGGCAAAAATTCAGACTTTAACACTTTGGTGGGAAGGCGAGCGTGATTATTGATGTATATAGACCTACCTCCTTTGCTAGCGTACTAAGGTTATCATGAGTTCGAGGTTATTTATCATTTTTCACTTTCTTACTATCAGTATGAATCTTTTGCTTCTCGATTTATTGGATGGGTGGGTCAGCTATGAACTAGTCTGGAGAAGTTTGAATTGTGCCATATGGTGGTGTTGCGAGTCCTTTGGTGTGAAGCTGTTGTTTCTAACTTTAGATTACTGGTGGTATAGTTCTATTTGTTGGGACATTTGAAAAGATATAGTTAGTTGAATAATCCCTTACTTAACTATTCTTGCAATGGGAGTCTTGATCTTCAAAACTTTGCTAAATGTAGACATTGATAAATATTCTAAGCCGTGACATCAACAAGAAATCTGTTTCACGCTTAAAGAGGTGCTAAGAAGTTTTCGTACATCGTCTCAGTTTCTCATGAAAGCGCTAAGGCCTAATAACGTAATATCCTGACGATCGTTATTACTCATAGATCTATGGGGCAAGGTTTTGAAGGTCGACAGTCAAAAACACGGGCGGGGTAAGAACATCTTAGGGTGAAACCCAAGTAGGTCAAAGATAGGTTGGATGAGGTCAAATGGTCATGGTTAAGGCAATTACCATTGACACAAATTGAGTGGTCATTCAAGATTCAAATGTAGGAAACAAAAAGAGGACAATGAACAATACTTTAAACAAGTGTCCCCAGAACAAGTTTAGTACAATTAAATTATGATAAAAGAGATGTTTAAGCAAAAGGGGCAGCCAAACTAGATACTTGCCCTGAAGTTATGTCGGCCTAACGTACTTCAATTCAAGTATCCAAGTCTACTTCCCTGGTAAAGATTTCAAGAGTGTACGAAGAATTAACAAAATCACTACAACAGATTGTGGTTTCAGAACCGAGAGAAATGAACAATGGCAGAAAATTTTATCAATGTCGAATATTTGGAACGGGTACTTAACCAAGAATTGATATCGAGTTCTATAAGAGAGGAGTTAGTTTACGGACGATGACTCGAATCGGAGGAGAATCAAATGCGAATACCGGTCATTATTGAGGCATGAAAACTTGAGGGAAAGGGTACTTTCTAGGATTGAATTTCTAATAGGGTTATCAACAAGACTTGGGTGCATAAGAGTTACCGACAAACGATACTTGACGGTATCATTGAGGACTGATGATATAAGAAGAAAGGACAAACAAAAGAACTTCAAAAAGTTAACACCAGGGCTTGGGGTAAATGAGAAAATGACTTATAAGGATGAAGTCGCGGGGTTCTAATGGTGTCGCTCAAGAGGATATCTAAAACTTCTCCTAGTGCGCACTCTTGTATACCCCCCTTAAAATAGGATAACTAGTTACATAAATCTCCAATCTTCGATCTCGATGGTCTTACCCGTCCTTCGCATGTAGATTCCCTGCTGCTTCTGATCCCGATAATGTCCTAACACGACTCGCTATAAGACTCAGGCGTAGAAGATTTTAGTTCTTATAATGTATGGATGATAATTACTAGTAATACAACGCATCCTATAGAGCTCCAACGCTACAAAATGCATGATTTTCCATAACCCAAGGCTTGAAGGTTCACTAAACCTAAGCTCTGATACCAACTGTGATGCCCCGTCCTCCGGACACGTCGGGACATACATAAATATAAATAAAGGGATATTCTAACCATTCATTTATATTTACATACGTTAGTTATTACATCATAAAGGAGTTCTGAACCGTTTAAAATTACATAACTATTACAGTTTCACCAAAAAATTTCAAAAATTACACTAAGCACGAGAAAACTGAATATAAGAACAAAAGCAGAGGTCTCGACTCCTCAGAATGCATCAACGAAACTTGTGCATATTAAAAAAGAAAAGGAACATGAAAACAAAGGGCATACCCTAGGCCTTACAAAACACCCACAAGAAACATGTGCATATGAGATGCTATGTATGAAATGCAGATGCCCATCCCAAATGCACCCAGATTATAACAGGGATTCCACACCGAGAATCACCATAGTAGACTTAATGGGACTTTGATCACCAAACCTATCCTCGCCTCGTTGTGAATAGTAAATGCGTCACGGGACGTCATGTCACATCAGTTTTACTCAATGGCAACGGTGTGGGGGGCAGGCCAACAATTTATCAGCCACCCTTATCTAGGCCAACAATCCCCACCTTAAGAACCAAGATGCTCATTTGGCGTCAACCCAAAGTCTAAATCATCAAAACCAGAATGCTAGGGATGAACCCATGGTGCTCAACAATATCCATAAACCATTTCAAACATCGGGGACATGCCTAAGGTGCACAAGGGGAATTCATCCCAAAACATTTTTGAAAAATGGCAACCAGGGATGCCCTAGACTTAGAATCATGAAAGACAACTCAACATAACCCATCCCAATTATAAATGAACCAATCGACTTCTGAGTAGCACTATTATGTTCCCGTACGTTAGGTTCACGTACATCAGCGTTCCCGATCACTACGACATATAGCGGTAGTTCGGCTCAAGACGTGATACGGCTCAGGACGTAACACAGCTCAGGACATACATAGTCCAAAGTTAACATATCCAATACAATAATCCGAATGGCACCATTATGTTTTCGTACGTTCGGTTCACGTACATCAGCGTTCCTGATCACTACGACATATAGCGGCAGTTCGGCTAAAGACGTGATACGACTCAAGACGTAACACGGCTCAGGACATACATGGCCCAAAGCTAACACCCCCACAACAGTTTACACATATGGACTCCAATATACCAAGATGCAAGTGACAATGCCCATGATGTGAAATATGGATCTCAAGTACCACTATCTATAGCATGGCAAAATTCATGATAAAACTCGCAATTCATAAAGTCCAGGTATGTGAAGCATAAGTTATAATTCTCAAGATATGATTCAACATGATCGCATGAATTCGAAAACATCATACATTCACTTAGAAATTCCAATCAACTAATTCAAATCAAACATCATTTAAAAACTTGGGTCTCATAGTAAAGGGTATTTAATTCACACTTAGCAACTTTTACGGCAAAAAATAAGCATTAAATTAAAAGGACCGACAAGATTTTGGGGTATCTGGACTTGGAATCAAACTGTGATTTTTATACACCTTTTAAATAAAAATATTTTTTACAACTATCATGTTTAACACCAAGGTCAAAACCTAAAGCAAATGGGTGAACAATTCATATTTAGCAAAAATGGTTCAGTACTTTTTTCAAGATTTTACCAAAATTATGCTTATGTTGGTCTTGATTTTGGGGTATCATATCAAGTCCAAATGAGCCCATTATTTAGTATGTTTTATTTTAACATGTCCCTTATAAGTTTCATGTTTATAGCTAAGGGTAGTCGTTTGAAACAAATTAGACTTTTTAGCCATTTTAAAAAGTAGGTTCTATTAGCCACCAAAACTCAGCAGAGCCGATTTTGGACAGAGGGTTTAAAATGGTTTTGGGATATCATCCCGAGGCTTTAAGGTCTAATTTTTGGGCAGCCAAGTACTTCAATATGTTAGCTTCAATATTCATGTAGACGAATTTTGGAATAGGTCACACAAAATAGGGGTTTTGAGCTATATAAAACTATGTAACAGAATGTTCCTTGGGGACTGAAACTCAACAGAGAGTTTCAAAGGAATTTGGACCTATCAAGACTCAATATTTTGTTCTCATTTTTTGGTGGTAGATAGATATACATATTATCTATAACTTTCATATTTTGACCAAAGTTCGGATCTCATTTTAAAATAGGGTTTTCAAGTCGGAAGTGTTAACTGGTCGAAAAATGACACACTTTGGTAAAATTGCAATATCTTGAGTTCTAGTTATGCAAATGAGTTGAAACCACCTTTGGATAAACGATAACACAAAAATATAAATCTAGGCATAAAGAACATTCTTAGATCAAGTTTCTACATTGAGTTATGGCGTTTCAAATCTCATGGCAGAAACATCAAAGTTCTTAAAAATTAAGCCTCTTAGTGTTCAAGTCTTCTACTTATGCCATGTCAAGTTTTTGTTTAATTTCTTTGCATGCTTGGGTTTTGGACTTTAATATCAAGGCTCCATCACACTTAGAGGTCATCGAACTCAAAGATAACAATACACAGCAACTTCTCATATCATTCATAAACATAACAGCCCCTAATTTCCAACTACGACGCCTTTTTGGTTTGATTTCGGTTCTTGGTTCTTGGAGTGTTTAAGGGAATGTGTTGGGAGATATTTTGAGGCATCTTAGACACAAGGTTTAGAGATTTTACTTACTTTCTTGAGGGGTCAAAGGATGGTGGTATGGAAGGACTTAGTTTTAGGAAAACACCTCTTGCTTCACATTGGCTTCTTATTCTTCTTCTCCTTCTTTTTCTCCCTCAAACTTGTATAATACTTTAAGAACACTCAAATCTAGTTTTCTCTCTCTATATGGACGAAATATGAAGGGGAGAGGGAGGTTTTTTGGCTTGGTTTATATAGGAGAAGGCGAGGGAACAAGGAGGGAACAAGGATCATTTCGTTTTAGTCCTTTTCTTCTTTCATCAAATGGGTCATTAATTAATTCAAACTTTGAGGGGACAAAATCAGATTTGGAGAAGCTAAACTATAGCTAGGGTCAGTTTGGGGAGATAAAAATTTGATTCCCCATCAATTAAGAGATTTTTCTTGGTTTTCGTGCCACTTTGTGTAAGAAAATACATTAAAAGTTAATTTGATGTATCTTTTTGGTGTCTTTTCTTATTGAGACCTATTATTTTAGCATTTTTATGAAAAATATAGTATTTTCATGTATTATCATAATTTCTATAGCAATTGATTAAATAGATGTAGTCTTTTAAGTTAAATTTAAGCTATTTTGGCAATATGTGACTTTTTAACTTATTTTGTTATGTATGAATTTCAATAATGATTTGTTTGCTTTTGTTAACCTATAACACTATATTATTATGTATATTAGGTCAACAAGTATTGGATTATTATAATGCTTAATTTAATTCCTTTCTCATCATTTTAAGCTAAAAAGAAAGCAAAAAGTCACTTTTTGGCACACTTCTCAAGGTGGCCACTAAGGGGTATATTTGGCATTTTTGATGTTATTTTATCTTTTGCTATTTAATTGTACTTAAATTCTTGATTTAGAATATTCACGTGTCAAAATTTAGATTTTTAAGACTTTTTGCTGTACTATGGGTAAAATAGTCATTTTACTCTATTTATGAGGACTTTTAATTTTAATTTATTATTTCTTGATATTTACTTTATTTAGAATGTGAGGACTCTCCAGATGTTAAGGTTTTATTGCCTGTGTTCTGGACCTTTTTAGGATTTTCGATTTGTGTTAGGGTTTTGAACCTCATTCGTATTGAATGGTTTCGTGAACTATCAGCCACTAATATTAGGGTCCGAGCAAGGTTTTCACACGGGTCGTTATTAACCGGGTTATTACAACTAGGGTTTATACAGGGTCGTTATAGTTTTTCTATGATTTTTTGACTTATTTTTTAGTAGCTTTTTCTGCACTTTTAGGCTTAAATTGTATTAAAAATTGTCCTGAAAACATGAAAAAACTACATAAAAAATAGCCTGTCGGCGGCACCACCAGTGGCGATTCGGGGCTGTTTTTCGATAATTTTTTAAATATTTTTGAGACTGGTTTTAAACAGATTTTTTGGCATAAAATAGCAATAAAATACTACTGAAAAAATAGTCTAAAAAGTGGGAAAAACAGCGCCAAATAGTGGAGGAAAAACTAGGCAGTGGAGGCAGTTTGCCAGCGGCAGCGGCGGCAGCTTTCGAGGCTATTTTTTGGGGCTTTTTTGGACTATTTTTGAGGCATTCTTAGAAGCATCATATTGCTGGATATTTGCGCTATTTTTTTTAAAAAAAATGGGAGCCAAAACACCACCGAAAAAAACCCAAACGGGCTGCTAAAACGAACGGTCAATTTTCTAGCTGTTTTCTAGGCTATTTTCGAGCTATTTTTTACAAAAAATACTATTTTTTAAAAGCTATTTTTCAATATAAAAAGCATCAAGATGGAGCACCGAGGTGGCGATAAAAGCTGCCTGAAGGTGGCGGTACTATGGTAGCGTCAACGGTGGCTGGTGGCCGGCGGTGGCTGAGCTGGTTCAGGGCTGTTTTGATTATGATATTCTGATACGTTTTGATCCTCAAGTGATATATTTGTATATCACAATGTATCAGATAAGCCTGATATAATCGGGATACAGGAAACTGACAGGAACAAGGATTATTATAGCTTATCTTCAGCAGGAGACTGAAATGCTTCTGTGTTTCATATTGATCATAAAATAAGGATATATACATGTTTTGCATATATATTCATATTATCTACGTAAATTATGTATATCTATTTTATTTATCTTGTTAATTTAATTAATTTAGAAAATTCAGTTTTAATTAAACATTTTGTAAAGGAAAATAAAATAAATTTTTTTTTAATTAAATAGAAAAATTTTAGATATTTTATTTTTTATAAAATATCACGGTTAAAATAATTTTTTATAAAATCGGATATCTTGAAAAAATATAAAAATTAATTCTGGATTTTGAATTGCTTAAATGAAAAAATGTTTAATCTAAATAAATTATTATTTTTAAAAAAATGTGCATTAAAAAATAAAATAAATAAATGTCTTTAATCACTACTTTAGCTGAAAAGCTAAAGAAAAAACTGTGTATTTATTAAATTTTATTTGTTACGCATTAAAATACGAAAAGATGGTTTGGCAAATCAAAATCTTTGAAATCGTGTACATGAAAGATATTTAATTCTTTCAGATCGTGTGGTTTTTGAAATTAATAAATTTAGTTTAATTAAACGAATTTTTATTACCCTAAAAAATAATTTAAAAATCTAAGTGGTAGAGAAAATGTATTCACAGATAAATCTCATGGTCTTTATCACCAGTTTGTAGGCGATATAATTAAATATTGCATGTTGGCGGTAAATCGTTCCTCCCCATCGGATAGATTAATTGCGATATCGCCAGTACAAACCTCTTTTAGGGATAATTCTAGATAATTGTTAGCGTGAATCACTTTTCCAACTGAATGGTTCATTGCGAAGCAATTAATTTGGGATTAGGTGATGGTTAACACTTAGCTGTATAGTGGTCGGTTACTAAGGGGTATTTTGTCATTTTTGGTGTTATTTTAACTTTTACAACTTAATTGTACTTAAATCCTTGATTTAGGGTGTCTATGTGTCAAAATTTAAATTTTTAAGATTTTTTGCTATACTAGGGGCAAAATGGTCATTTTACCCTACTTATGAGGATTTTTGATTTCTAATTTATTATTTCATGATAATTATTTAATTTAGAATGTTGAAAAATTTTCTGAGTGTTAAGATTTTGTTGCTTGAGTTTTGGATATTTTTAGGATTTTTGGTTCGAACTTAGGGTTTTCAAGTTGAGTTAGGATTTCGAATATCTTCCGTGCTCTAGGGTCTCGTGGGCTATCTATCACTAATACTTAGGGTTTGGCTGGGTCTTTACACGAGTCATTATTAATCGGGTTATTACAATTAGGGTCCGAACCGGATCGTTACAATGAAGATTATAAGTTACAAATAAGAGTTATTATTATATTTTAAAAGTAATGAGAGTTTAAATAGAGTATTCTAGGAATTATTATTTTTTATTTAACTTTTTAACTTTCTAACTGTTTTATTTTTCTGGCAAATGGGTTATGTTAGTTTTTTTTTATTTATATTTTTAACTAAAAAATAAAAAACTTAAAATAGTCAAACGAGCCCTAAATGCCTTTAGACACGGGCCATAACTGGTATCTTTAAAAAGAGATCAATATTGAATATAGTTTAATAAAATCTAAAAAAAGTATTAATGTGCATATTTGTGTTTTAAAGAAAAATAAGTAATATTGAGATAAATCGAGATAAAAATAGAGTTACGTGGTTAAAATTAGCATGAATTGTACAATTATCCATATATATTTTTTAAATAAAAAATATTATTTTAATTCTCTTACATAAAGAATTGGGTTGGAGATGTTATTAAACCACCCACATCTCCATATGCAACACAAATCTGCGGACTCTTCGACCATTTCCCTCCAATCAACTAACGTAATCTGATTTTTGCCTTGAAACTGGCAATCAAAAATCTAAAGCCCATATTCTTCACTGTTTGCTTAGTCACCCCAAATGTTGAATACTTCACTGTTAAGTAGGAATGCCAGTCCGTGTCAGAATCTAATAGCTTTTCTAGATAAATGCAGGTCCGTCTCTGAGCTTAGGCAAATACATGGCCTGGTGATTTCCTTTGGCCTTGCCCAAAACGACCCATTCGCGTCAAGAATTCTGTCTTTCGCTGCCACCTCTGATTCTCTCGACATCGACTACTCTCATCGCATTTTTTCACAGCTCTCTTACCCTACCATCTTTAACTGGAATACAATTATAAGGGGTTATTCAAAAAGCAAGAATCCATGTAAATCCATATCTGTCTTTGTTGAAATGTTGCGAGCTGGGGTGTCGCCCGATCATTTAACTTACCCTTTTCTTGCCAAGACCTCCGCCCGGCTGACCGACCTTCAGCTCGGAGAGGCACTACATTGCCGGGTAGGAAAATCCGGGTTCGATTCCGATAGGTTTGTTAGGAATTCTTTGATTCATATGTACGCTTCCTGTGGGAATATAACGTATGCACGCAAGCTGTTTGATGAAATGCCTAACAAGAACCTGGTTTCTTGGAATGCAATGTTGGATGGTTATGCTAAGTGTGGGGATTTGTTTTTGGCGCGGGAAGTGTTTGAATTCATGCCAGAGCGGGATGTTGTGTCATGGAGCTCTTTGATTGATGGGTATGTTAAGGATGAGCAATATGAAGTGGCCTTGTCAATTTTTGAGAGAATGCAGGTTGTGGGGGCCAAGGCCAATGAGGTGACCATGGTGAGTGTTTTGTGTGCTTGTGCTCACTTAGGTGCTCTTGACTATGGGACGGCGCTGCACCGTTATGTAATTGAGAATGCGTTACCATTAACTCTTAGGTTGCAAACTTCCCTTGTGGACATGTATGCCAAATCTGGGGCAATAGAGGAGGCTCTAGTTGTGTTTCGTGGGGATTCAATGAATCAAGCTGATGTGTTAATTTGGAACGCGATGATTGGAGGGCTTGCCACTCATGGATTCGTCATGGAATCACTTGATATGTTTGAAGAAATGCAGATTGCTGGAATCACTCCAGACGAAATCACATACTTGTGCATGTTGAGTGCCTGTGCTCATGGAGGTTTAGTGAAACAAGCCTGGTTTTTCTTCGAGTCTCTTAATAAATATGGCATGACACCAAAAATCGAGCATTATGCTTGCATGGTGGATGTTCTAGCTCGTGCAGGTCAGTTAACTGAGGGATACCAATTCTTACATCAAATACCGATGGCGCCAACTGCTTCCATGTTAGGTG
Source organism: Heliamphora pulchella (assembly GCA_032270985.1). Taxonomy (NCBI): domain Eukaryota; kingdom Viridiplantae; phylum Streptophyta; class Magnoliopsida; order Ericales; family Sarraceniaceae; genus Heliamphora; species Heliamphora pulchella. Next base: position 8,467,686 of record JAULJZ010000020.1, on the reverse strand, counting down.
CATTATTCAATGGGTGTATGAACCATATAAAATTAGACCTTGCGGAAATAGTGGGGAGGAAGCTGATTGAATTGGAGCCAGAGCATGATGGGAGATATGTTGGTCTAGCGAATGCTTATGCAGTTATTAAGCGCTGGGATGAAGCAAGAACCATGAGAGAAGCCATGGAAAGGAGAGGACTGAAGAAATCTCCCGGATTTAGTTTTGTTGAGATAGTTGGAGTTCTCCACAGATTCATAGCTCATGATAAGAGCCATCCTGAATCAGAACAAATCTATATGATGTTAACTGTTATTATAAAACAAATGATATTTGATGATGACTTTGAAACTCAAGAACATGATATGTATAATATTTGATGTTATGTAACTTGCCCAATCCTCTGCCATAGTACAGTGAGCATGCTCTAAATTCTATATCTATCTATTTATACTTCTATATTACTATATTAAATGAACGTTATGTGTTCTTTACCGCTCAAAATTCCATTTTGATAATTTTAGAATTTATAATTTTTTTAAAATATTCAAATATCATGTGACACAATTTGATTAGTCCAAATTTGAATGTTTTAAAATTTTGAATTTTAAGATTAATATAATTTTAAGCTTTAGATTGATTTTTTTATTAAAAAAGTTAAGATTAATATAATGTTAAGCTTATGTGGTTCAGATTACTTGTATTCGAATAGAACCCTATTTCAGATTTCATTAGTAACTTATTTCTATTAAAACTCTCTCTCTATACATATTATTAACTAACAGCAGTTTGCCAGTTTCTTCAATATACGATTAATTTAATCATATCCTAGATTAGTCCAGACCTCATATTACTATCCTAATATAACTTCTTTGAAAATGTGACATTTGTCTTTTACACTTGACATATTAAAGCTCTATTTCAAGTACATCTCTATTTTCCTTTTAAAACTATCTCATGGTGTTAATGTTTGTTAATATTTGTAGTTGCATAGCAGAATTATTGTTGAAGATACGCCCACATTGAGATGGTCGCACCATCATGTCTTGTTTGTCTCGTTAAATTTCAAAAGATTTGATTACTTTTAAATTTTGTATTTTTGTTTTTTTAGAATGTTTTTTAGTTTTATAATTTCAATGACTCAACAGAAAAATACACATTACAAAATTTTATATTATCTATTACTAAATTCGATTGCTTTTTCTGGTTTATAGATAGATAAATAGATAGATAGTTACTGATTAGTCATTGTATCAATGTTCAAACAATACCAGCAAAAAATACAATACCAACATCATAAGTGAAAACCAAAATCTCATTTTTGAATTGATTTCCTACTACGATGTACTCAAGTAAATAAAGGTAAACCACACAATCACAAAGGACAAACAATTTTTAACGTGAAAAATCCCTTAAGGTTAAAAATCCACATAATCTAGTCTAGAAATTTTCCACTATGATCAAAAGGTAGTTATAATAAACCTTACAACTAAATTATGAATCCACATCTGTGGTCGTAAGTCTATCTTGTTGAATCCACGATTTCTACCTTCATAGTGTTCAAAATATCTAGATCCGAATTCACGAATCTTCAACAACTCTTGGAATCTACCAAAGAACCTTTGATTTGAACAATTTCAAAGGACTAGTATTTTGATGAAGAGTGACCCAATTTTGAGAGAAGACCTTTTTACTCAAAGATTTATGAATTTGTTGATGATCCCTCAAGATCTAGCAACTAGCAACCATTTACGAACTGATTCAAACTTTCAGGGTCAAAGATTGATGCTTGAATTCAAATTTTATATTTTCAGCATTCCACAAATTATGTGTTCAGTCAAAAATCATACTTAATACGTGAGTGAATATTTACGAACTAATTACTACCTATAAAAAAAAGTACTATTAAGAAAAAATCAATTTATATTTGATTAGGATGGAATGACATGAAAATGTTTTGATTTTTAAAACAAAAGGTAAATTCCACCAAGTACGGGATGAATTAATGAATAGGATTTTTTTAATATTTTAAAAATTCAAATTAAAAGGCAGCCAATAAGGTAAGTTATTTTGTTTCTTGGAATAAGTATAATGTTTGAATTAAAATTTGAGATTACTTTTAATTTTCAAAGTAAAAAAGGGTTACTCAGTACACGAAACTCCCGCGTATGGAGGTTTGGGGAGGGGGCAGACTATAATGGGTTTATAGTAGGTAGTCTTATCATGCAATTAATTTTAATTTTTAACATTAATGTTAAATTTGGATCAATCACCTTTGAACATGTAATTACATATTGAAATTTGAATGTTAAAAGATTGTAGATTCTAGATCAATAAGATTAAGGCTTTTGAGTTTAAAAACATAACAATCCTTTGTTTAGAAGATAAATATCAAAATTTAGAAGTAATTGTATTAGTATAGTAACTTGAACCAATTAAGGATAAAATTATATTAACCTTAAAGTTCAAATTTTGAAAAGATTTGAATTTGCACCAATCAATTTGTGGCATATTTTATTTTAAACAAGTATTGAACTTGTGCAAGTGCTATCAAAATTCAAATACCTAAAATTAAAAGAAGATACTTGATGCATGATATAGTTTTAGAAATCATATTATGTAGTGAAAGGTAAAGAAGTGAAGCGTGTAAAAGGCAGACTATTATATTATATATTACAAAAAGAACGAAAAAGATAATGAAATTTACAAATCTGAAGTGATACCAACAATTTTTTGAATGCACTCAATAATATTTTCTTTGAGCGAATGACTTTTTTTTTGGGTAATTAATTGTGACATAAAAGAAAAGAAAATTTTTACATGTTTCCAAGGGGCATACCCTAGGTGATTACATCAACTAACATTTAGGAGGAAACCTCCTACCAATAGGACACAAAGGTAACCAAACCTAACAAACATAATAGAGGGCCATCTCCAGAGGTTGACATTTACAATTTGTTTAACATAAGCATCCAAGCCCAACCTGGAGTCATACACAATCCTCGGCCCCTTAGCCTCGACCAAGGATCCCCAAGGATGCCAACGGTCTAACCATAAGAAAGTATCATCACCATTACCAATCTCGTAAAGAAAGTAACGTTTGACCAACGGTCGAAGTTGGAGGATCTTCCTCCAGCACCAGGAGACCAGATGCGGGATCTTAACCGACCAAAAGGATTTACCACGAAGAATATTAGATTTAATCGACATTCACCACAAGGACACATCACCCCCCGTTAACAGAAACCAAATATGCTTGGCCACCACAGATTTATTCCACAAAACTAAAGATTTAATCCCAAGGCCTCCCTCTTTACGAGGGACACAAACCTGATCCCAAGCAACTTTAGCACCAGTAGTCTTCATATCAGGACCACTCCACAGAAAGGCCCAAAGTAAACTCTCAACCTCACGGAACACTTTCTTAGGGAGAATAAACAAAGAAGACCAATATACCTACATGGAGAAAAGAATATAGCCAATCAATTGGACTCTACCAGCGTAGGAGAGAAACTTACTAGTGCACACCTGGATCCTACCAGCAATCCTATCAATGAGAGGTTTGCAATCCTAGTATGTGAGTTTGGTCGTAATAAGGGGAACCCCTAAATATCTGACTGGGAGCGATCCCTCACGAAAACCAAGAGTGTCCAAAATTTCCTTTTTCAACGCACTGTTTACCCCAGAGAAATATATGCCACTTTTTGGGGGACTGGGGAAAAGACCAGACAATCTCTGGAAATCATCCAGGGCCTGCCAAATAACTCTAACAGAGTTGACCACTTCCTTAGAGAAGACCATAAGGTTATCAGTAAAGCAGAGATGAACAATCTTGTCCTTACCACACCTCCAATGATAATTGAACGGAGCCTCCTGAGTGCGCTTCTCAAACAACCCAGCCAACACCTCCATAGCCATAACAAAGAGGTAGGGGGATAAAGGATACCCTATCGAAGACCTTACTTAAGCTCACCATTGATGCTAACGGAAAAGCTAGGTGAGGTAATACACTGCTTGATCCAAGTAACCATTCTCTTCGAGAAACCCATGCACCTAAGAACCACAATCATAAAGTCCCATCGCACATTATCATAGGTTTTCATGATGTCAATTTTAAGAGCACACCTAGGACCAAGACTTTGTTTATGATAATCCCTCAGGAGCTCTTGTAAAAGAAAAATATTATCTGCAATCCTCCGACCTTTTACAAAAGCATACTGAGCAGGGGAAATAATTTCAGTCAGGGAATTCTTAATTCTATTAGCAATGATTTTGGAGATGCATTTATAGATGGTATTGCAACAAGAAATGGGTCTATACTCCTTAATAGATGAAGGATTAGAGACTTTTGGAATCAAAGCAATGAGAGTAGTGTTAATCTCCCGAAGGATGTGGCCAGAATCAAAGAAACTTTTTATCGCCCTAGTAACATCCTGACCCACCACATCCCAGGCATCTTTGAAGAATCCAGCAGAGTAGCCATCTGGGCTAGGAGCTTTATTAGCTTTAAGAGACCACATAGTGGTACGGATCTCATCCTCAGTAACATCTCTCATCATACTTGCAGCACTTTAGGAAGACAGGTGCTTTGTGATGATTCCCTCTAGCTCCCTAACCCCGATCCTATCAACACTAGAGCCCGTACCAAAGAGGCCCTGGTAGTAGTCAACAATATGCTCAAAGATATGGTGCTTATCAGTGTAAACCACCCCATCATCTCCCGTAACAGAAGTTATACGAGATCTATTATGCTGAAAGTTGATAGATTTGAAGAAAAACTTTGAATTCTGATCCCCAAGGTTAAGCCATTGAATCCTGGATTTTTATTTGTGAAAGCTTTCTTCAGCCATGACAAGCTCAATGAAAGATTTAAAGGCCATCCTCTTCATATCATACAAACCTGTATCACCAGGTGTCAAATCAAGCCAAAGTTGGAGGTCCTCAAGGATTGCACTCTGATTGGCCACATGATTGGATATATCGCTATATGACTCATTATTAAGCTTTTTAAGCTCACCTTTCAGTAACTTCAACTTTTGACAAACCCTATACATATCCGACCCATCAACAGAATTGCACCAAGCGTCCTTAACCAAAGGGATGAACTTGGAGCTCTTAGCCCAAAAATCAAAGTACTTAAACGGCTTCTTAGATTTGGCTTTGTCAAAATCAAGCATAATATCTATACGCGCATGGTCCGAGATACCAGGAGGCCCAAAGAAAGCATTAGCTCAAATCATAGAGATGATCCAAGCCTCGTTAACAAGAGCACGGTCAATCTTGGATTTGATGAAATTATCGCCCTGCTGATTATTAGACCAAGTAAACTGGATTCCACTGTATCTAAGGTCATCTAACTCAGCCTCTTACAGACACTTATTGAAGTCATCCATATGTGTAGGCCATTTACTACTTCCCCCAATACGCTCATTACGGTAGCGAATGGCATTAAAATCACGCAAAACAAACCAGGGTGAGTTAAAAAGGCCAGGATCAAGAGAAACAACCTTATGCCAGAGACTAACCCTCTCCCCAAAAGTATTAAGGCCATATACAAAAGTAACCCAAAAAGAGGCTTTATTTTCCAGAAAAGCAGCCTTCCCATGAATCCATTGGTCCCCAAAATCAGACGTTTGAAAATTAACAGAAGCAAGATCCCAACAAAACCCAAATGCGCCCCAAAGCACGAAAATCATAGTTATTAGCAAAATTCCAAGAAGGGAAGATTTTATCAAAAATCAGATTAGCCTTATCTTTTTTAATCCTAGTTTCATTCAAAGCAAGTAATTTGACCTGAGATAAGTTAACAAAAAATTTCAATTCATTTTGTTTAAAAGAACTATTCAGACCCCTAATATTCCAAGAAGTAACAGACATTTAAAAAAGGAGGGTTAAGTAAGGGACTTTTCTTTTTCTTTTTGCCGCTGTTCACCTTTCTAGATTATGAGTCCTTAGGAGGAGATATGACCAGCTCCTGACTAGTATCCAACTCGTCCAGGGGAGTTAGGGGCTCGATTTTAGTACCTTGTCCCACAACGGGGACTGGTTCCATCACAATGACCGATTTACTGCAGGTGAGAGGAGATCGACCTACTAAGTGAGCACTCCCACTATCTACCTGAGAGGTTTCTTCCAAAGGGAGATCCACTGGCTTCTCTTGCTGGGTAGACACAACATCCACTGACTGTTTTGGGGAAGGACTTGAAACCACCATAGCCATCTTGCCTCGAAAGAGTCACATCATCATCTTGTCCAATTTCCATAGCCGTAGAAGCACCATGCTCCTTCCCTTGGGTAACCTCACAAGGGATGATGGTAGATGTCGAGGGAGGTTGAGGTGCCGCAGCCATAACCAGGATATCACCCACAACTGCCTTACCTTTACCAACAGATGTCCATTTAGATTGAGCTGTTGGCTTAGCATGTTTACATCTCTTGGTATCATGGCCAAAAGTGTTGCAAGTGGAGCACATAGGGGGCAGACCTTGATACTCGACTCCCACAAGAATAGTGTCTCCTTCACATTTAATTTGAATTGAATGCTTCAGGGGTTTACTCGCATCAACCGCAACACAAGCTCTTGCAAAGGAAATGCGTTGTCTGGAATCTGTGGCGCGGCCAAAGTATAAAGGGACCCCAAGGGCACTTGTAATTCGGCTTAGACAAGAGTTATTCCAAAACTCCAGAGGAAGATCAAGGAGCTTAACCCATACTGGAATTTTGGATAACGTCTCCTTAGCAAACTTAAACCGCTTTTTCCTTCGTTGTAAAATAAGGAGCTTACCCCAAAAAATGCTAGGGGCCTTTGTCCAGGATGTGGTTCATGGCTTCTTCTAAGTTGAACTTGAAGATGAAAAAGCCCCTATCATTTCCCAAAACCTCAATTAACCCTTCTTGGTCCCACAGTGTTCTGACAATAGCTCTGATTAACCCAAAAGCAAGGGGAGAATCAAGAAAGTAACCAACCAGACAGTTTTCCCATGTTTTTTCATCCACTAAATTGCTCTCAATTTCAACCACCTCCGATTCCAATCATTCCACGTAAGTTCGAGTAGCCACAGAGGATCTATTGGGGAGAGATCCCAAGGGACGTGGGTGGGAACTAACTTTAGCCGCAACCTGGGGTTCCCCTGTACCAAGATCTCCAGATGACTTGACAACCTTAGCCCAAGACCGTGGCTCCACTATACCACAGGGTTTCGGTCCCTGGGGCCTTCTACCCCCAAACCTCGGCCCTCCCCTGTTACGAAATGGGGGTCTACCACCACCCCTTCCTCTGGAGTTTCAGATAAAGTTATGGTCTGATTTTTCTTTCTAAAAGAAAATAAATTAAAATCACAAATATTGACGTTTCTGAAATTCGGGGCCTCAAGCCAAATTTTTTTTTTCAAAATACAAATACTAATAATCTTAAAGAAAAAATCCATAAACTTCTAATAGAAATACGGTTACAAGTCTTACATTCTTTCAAAATGGAATAACAATTCTAGCACCGAGTCTCAGGGCCTTGACTCCATCTTCCTCCTACAGTGACTGCTCTTCTCCGACTTGTTCATCTTGATCATCATCTTGAACCGCACCATCGTCTTCTTGTCCTATTGTGTTATCTGGCATTTAAAATGCCATGAGCTACAAAGCCCAATAGAAACAACCCGTACCCCACTACTCAAACAATTATAGCATCGTATAACAAGTGAAACTTACATCTTAAATGTTAAGTAAAACATGCTAGTGATGGTATGAACAATAGATAAACAAGGAATAGAGCAACATAGGCTAAATGCATGTTATATGATCATGAGAA
>JAULJZ010000020.1:8420438-8430715 GCA_032270985.1 Heliamphora pulchella | reverse complement strand
ATAGACCAGTTTTCAAATTGTTTTAAGAGTCGTGTGAATCGCGATCTAAAAACCCTATTTTAACTATTTTTAAGGCTCCTGTGTGTGACCCAAAACATGGTTATTATCCTCACTTTCCCGATTGCATATGAAAACTGTTTTAAAGGCTTAAAAGAGAGTCTAAACCTACACTTCAAATTTCATAGCATGTTTTGTTTATACTGCATGGTTGTCTAATTTCTGCTGAGTCTTGGCTCACGACGTGGGATTTGATTTTGTTCAGGTACCGGTCACGTTAGTTGATCTAGAGGTGCTGGAGAGGCGGAAGAGTTATAGCCTTCTTTTTTTGTCTTTCTGTTATATGTATGTTGTAACATGTTTTTCCAGTGTTGGAACTGTGTAGTGTAAGCTTTTGGCGTTGGAGCCTTGTAATGTGTGCCGTTTGGCGTTTATATACAATGCATGTATGTTTCATTTTGAGAGTATATCATCGGGTTGGGTTTTATGTATGGTTGTTTGTGGTGTTTCACGTGACCTGGAGTTCGGGGCGTGACACCTCTGAGGATCGATAGTGTCCCAGAGACAATAAAGACTTGGTAGTACAATTTTGTACGGGACATTGGGAGACATGTGACTTAGTGGCTTAGAAAAGGACTTGTCATTCCATGGGATTCACCCACTCGAGTCACTTGATTGACCCCCGAGTCACTCGACCCGAGTGGGTCAAGTAACCATGGGGCACTCACTGATCGATCTAGTCGAGTTTGAGTAAAACACTAACTCTCTTGGATATGGTTGATTTTTAGGATAGAATCCTGTTAGGGTTGTTTACTAAAAATAATAATTTTGGTTTTAGTATTTATCTTTATTTGTTAATAAAATTAATTTTTTCATTTAATGAGAATCTTAATAAGCAATGTATGCATTTTATTATTTATTTAATGTTATGCAATGGTGTCTTTTATTCTATATAGTATTTAATCTGGTGTGTAAAATTTAGCTTACACACAGAAAATCAGATTATCAGTTCTTATAAAAAAATAAGTTTTGATTCACAGTTTAGATGGAATTGGACACACCATCAGTACGGGTGTGGCACAATATTTTAGTAGATTTGTCTTGATTACAGGGAACAGTAATTGTTTCGACAATTGTTCTAACTCATTGTGCTGGAACATTTTGTGTGTAGTGAACATGACTAAGTTGGAGTAATTAATTTTGTACTGACTTTATAAATTAATTTATTTTCCAATGTTATTATGAATGTTTATATTTTTAATTCTGAAATAATTATTATTTGCGTATATTTAATATTCGTTATTTTAATTCATTAGATGGTGCGATCTTGTATGGGTTTATAATCCCGGTTAGTTAGATAACGATATTAAGTATATGGTGAATATTAATTAATGGCGGAATTCACGTCCGAGATAATCGGGATTGATGATATTCCCTTAAGGAAACTTTTAAGTTTTGACCGAGTCAAACCTTACATCTGAATTTTATAATCCGGTAGTTAAATAAGTTAAGTGGAAGGATTTAATAAATTTTCAAGGAAGCCGATTAAATATAATTGTCAGTAATTTAATTTAATCGGCGGGTATTTGTAATCTTAACATGGGGAGAACAAATAAGCTTTTAATAACAGGAGCTCGAATACTACGATTTTGAGAATAAAACTGGGAGTGCAATTATAATTCTTTAGAAGAATGAATTATAATTTATATTTTTATGAAACTACTTTTGGATTGAGGCAAGATTTCATAATTATATTGAAAGCTCATATTTTATTTAACCCACAGGTCCCTACTATAGTCTATTTATATGCTGTTATAAAACTTGATGCCAATTAATTTATTAATTCGTCAGTTAGTTTGGTGGTTAGGGTTTCCATGTCTTTGAAACCCTAAGTCAAGTTAAAAAAAGTTTCGAAGAATATAATAGATCAATACCTACACTTTGCTCGAATTTAGCATTCGGGAATACAATAGAAGGCTTGAGTCGAAAATTTAGCTAAAAATCAAAAATCGCGACGGATTGTTGGCTGAAAATTGTTGTAGCAATCGAAATTATCCAACCAAATTTCAAAAGATATAATCCTAAAACTAACTTTTGGAGTATTACCGAATTTTATTTTGATTGTTCGATATCAAAAAATTTTAATCTAGAGCTTATTTCGGCGTTTGCCCATCCCGTTAATTTTTGACTAAAATTATAGATATAATTTTAGAATCTTGGCAATTTGCCCCAACAATTGGTATCAGAGCCATCTTCAATTATGTATGATTTTATCATGGGTTCGGATAGATTTAGATTGTACTAACTCAGTTTTGCGGGCAATCTAATCTCGAGTTTTAATGGTCATTATTTTGCATATTTGATTGCATGGTTTAATAATTATTAAATTAATTTTTTAATCATGAGAGTTGATTGTGGTAGATTGATTGTGAACTCCTCGGAGACATGAGATCAATATAAAAATTATTATTATTTTTCAATTCCAAGTTCTTGTTTTTTTCTTTAATTTTATGTAATCGAAAACAAATATACGAAGAATAGAGAAAAAGAAAACAAAAAGAGAGTATGCCGCGGCAACACTCCAATCCACGTGAACCAAGTTATTATCTCTAACAAGAACGGTCCAATCATGATGATCATGCTACAATATAATTCTTTTGATCCAAATGGGTGAACAAAGTTAGATGCACTAACCTTGAGGTTTGATTCTTCAAGCTTTATGCATAAGTAAAATCTATAATGCTTTAGCTTTGAATAATGCCTTCACATACAATGGATACATTTGAGAATGTATGTTGGTACCCTTGCTTCCATGGGTATCGACGACTAGTTGAAGGCCCAGCTATTCCTTCGATCACTCATCGGGGCAGCTCAGAAATGGTTTGTTTCCTTAGATGTTGCAAAGACCAGGGCGTGGGAAGACATTACCACGACCTTCGTCAGTCAGTACAGTTACAACGTTCAGTTGGGTATAACCACTTGAGAGTTGGAGACCACTAGTTAAGAAAGCAGGGAGTCATTTGTGAACTTTCTGACCAGATGGAGGGAAAAGGCGGCCAAGATGACAAATTGGCCAACTGAGAAAGAGCAGGCCAGGATTGTGGTCAAGAATCTTTAGTCCCTATTGAAACGATATTTGATAACACAGCCGCTCTCTACGTTCGAGTAATTGTTTAACGTAGGGGTTCAAATAGAGGATGCAATCTAATCTAAAGATATCGAGAAGGCCAAGCCCAGTTAGAAGCCAAGAAGACCTTACCCATCCAACAACCAAAACCAGCCCACCTCTTCCACTAACCTTGTATCTCGCACAAACGAGGTTAACTTGTTGAACCCCCAATCAGACCGACCGAACACTTCATCTTCATTACCTCCTCCTAGAAACTACCAGCCTTCGCAGTTGAAAATGCTAAGGGGAGTTTTCACTCCCCTTAACATTTCTCTAACCACGACCCTGAATTAACTTGTCGAGAAAGGGCTACAAATCTTCTTGATCCGATGCCACCACCTAACCCTCTGCCACCACAATATAATCTTTCTCAGTACTGCTCGTACCATCAGATCCACGGACACCTAACCGGTAACTGTCTGAGATTTCATCATAAGACTCAGGATATCATTAACAACAAAGTCATCCCACCCCGATCTGTCGTCCCGAAGCCAAATATCACGACCAATCCACTGTCGAATCATGCTAAACAAGATGGTCTGAGCTGTATCTAGGTAAGGCAACCAGAAGATTCCAGCTACTATATTTGGCCGGCACACCATCTGCGGCCATATATTCCAATAGCAGAAGATCAATCATCTTGTTCTCTAATCATGACCGAAAATGAATGAAAATGGAAGAATGGCAAGAAGGACCTTGGGATGGATTGGAAGTGGCAATTCAGGAAGGCAATCAGGCTGAGAATGAACACAATGATGATGACGAACGACCACTTAACTACTTGGTACGGCCATATGGATTCGGTAATGTTCTGGACAGCATTGCTCTCCCTCAGCTCTTTAAAGAAGAGGTGCATGTCAACGAAATGGAGTGCTATTGGCTAGTCCAAACAGTACTGAAATCAGACGGGGCGAAATGGAAAGAATTTTTGCTTGCTCGTGAATAGGAAGTAGTATACATCGAAGAAGATATCTGGGGACTAGATGACATCTACAACACTTGGGCCATTGAGGATGAGGAAGAGATGGAGGGAAGGCTGGAAAGCGGTAACTTAGATGATTTATGGGAATTCAAAGAGAGCTCTCCGTATATCACCAAGGTCAGAGGAACCGATAATGCGATGCCAGGTTTGTGAGATCCTGAGAAAGGAGTTGAACACCTAACCAGGAGCGAAAAACATTTCAAATTGGCTCAGTTGGAAAGGGAATAGACTAGCGAAAAAGGAAAGAAGAAGGAATAAGAAGAAGAGGATGATACTGTACTAAGACAGCCGAAGAAAACCTAGGCCAATATCAGCATATGGGGTTTGCTCATGGCTTCGCACAAGCACCAACAAGTTGTGTTGAAGGTTTTAAACAAGACGAATATCTCGATAGACGCAACCCCTGAGTAGTTGATCGGGCTAATCTTACCAGTTAAGGATCACAAGGTAGTTTCCTTTTCTGATAAGGACTTGCCATTGGAAGGGAAGAACCACAGCAAATCCCTGCACATTACAATTAAGTGTCTGGAGAAGTGGGTCTTTGTTATGCTTATCGATAATAGGTTAGCACTAACCGTCTGCCCTCTCTAAACAGTGATCTGTTTGGGGATGAAACTGGACCACTTCACACCCAGCAGTTAGGGAGTCAAAGCCTACGACAACACAAGACGAAATGTTATGGGACTGGTAACTTTTGCAGTATCAGTAGGACTGCTGGAAACCTCTGTGGAGTTCCATGTGTTAGACATCCCAACATCATTTAATCTGTTACTAGGTAGGCCATGGCTTCATGATTCGAATGTTCAGGCAGTTCCCTCCACTCTCCATCAGAAACTTAAGCTAATAAAAAATAGAGCGGTGTTAACTATTCATGAGGAAGATAGCATCCAACCCCCAAGAAAAGATGGTTCAACTCTCTTGGAAGTCCAGCATGGAGAAAGAGATGTGTTCTTGAGTGGATTCAAGTTTGATGAAGCCCAACCAGTTCAAATGTTGTTAACGGAGGAGGAAAATTACATCAATCCCGACTACTATGATGAGACAAATGTCTCATTTTCCTGGGATGGGGTTAGGACGCTGACAACAAGGGATTCTAGAATCCATTTAAGTGTTACCAAGCTCATAGTGTTTTGGCTTGGGTAATCAGTCGACTGAAGTGGATCTTAAGAAGTCAAAGAAAGGATAGAAAGGGAAAAGAGCAGATACTTGGATACACTGAATGGCTACTTGGTCAAGGAAGGAGAAGACCTTCCTCACTGTGGTTTCCTGGAACCATGGATTAATGAAGAAACCAATCAGAAGCTTCCAGGCTTGGAGATTTTCTTTAGCCACCAATTGTCTAACATAGAAAGAGAAGAAGCAGCGGAAGAGAGAGAAAGAAAAGCGAAGAAGATTCAAGAAGAAGAGGACTGGGCTGACGAGCTGGACAGCATATATATGAAAGTTTTGTTCAGCGATCAGATGGCCCGAATGTGTATAGTCGACCAAGATTGCTTCATAATGGGCTATAGCGCACCGACTGACTACACTGGACTCATCGGGGATGCAGCTTCAAAGAATGTAAATAACTAGTCTTTAGATTTATGTAATTTGCTTGATTCAAGTCTCGAGTCAGAGTCAGAGTCTAAGTCTTGTAAGTTTTTGCTTTGTTTTGATCAGTTAGATGTCGAGTCCGAGGGCACGTCTGTTCGTGCACCCTCCTCTTCTTTCGCTTTTGAGATTGTAATCCCCTCTCTTTTTAATACTAATGAAATAAACGACGGTTTTGATTACTCTGCTTTGCTCTATTTATTTCCTACGCTTTCTGATAATTTTGAATTCGAATGGGATGCCCTCGAAAAAATAAAAATTTTAATAAAAAGATAAAAAGAAATGTGTGCCTAATCAATAATTGAAGAAATATTGTCAATAAATCTGGGTGATGAAAATAATCTACAAGTTGTCCAAATTGGGTCTCTTTATCTTCTGTTGAACTTGAATAATTAATAATTTTATTAAAAGAATTCAAAAACATCTTTGTATGGTCTTACGAGGATATGCCCAAAATTAATCCCGAAATCATCCAATACCGCATCCCTTTGTACCCTGATGACAAGCCAGTCAAACAAAAGTTGAGAAGGATACGGCCAAAATGGGCACTAAAAATAAAAGAAGAAGTCACCAAATAGATCAATACTGGGTTCCTCATAGTAACCGAGTATCCAAAATGGGTAGCCAAAATTGTGCCGATCTGAAAGAAAGATGGGAAGATCAGAGTCAACGTGGACTTCAGAGACCTCAACAAGACTAACCCAGAGGATGACTTCTCGTTGCTGCACATTGATGTCATGGTGGATAGCATAGCGGGGTATGCTCTCTTGTCATTCATGGACGACTTCTTTAGGTATAATCGGATTCTAATGGATGCCAAAGACAGAGAGAAGACAACATTCACAACACCTTAGGACACCTATTGCTATCGCGTGATGCCATTTGGTTTAAAAAATGCTAGAGCAACCTATTAAAGGGTTGCAACTACCTTATTGCATGGCATGATGCACAAGAAAGTCGAGGTGTGTGTGGATGATATGATTGTGAACTCTAAGGATCGAGATGGCCATATTATAGCATGCGGTTCAACCAGCAGAAGTGTGCCTTTGGAGTCATTGCAGGCAAAATGCTCGGGTTCATGATTACGCAACGAGGCATCGAAGTCGACCCTTCGAAAATCAAAGCCATCATGGGAATGCCTCCTCTAAAGACCAAATGGGAAGTCAGAGGTTTTTTGGGCAAGGTATAATTTGTCAGCCGATTTATAGCCAAGCTAACAACAACCTTGCGAGCCATTGTTCCGTTTGTTAAAGAAAGAAGTCAAGTTTGAATAGGATCAGAAATGTTAAGACGCCTTTGAAGCCGTGCGCCGATACTTGTAGAATCCACCTATTTTAGCTCCTCCTAAGCCTAATAGGCCACAAATTCTCTATTTATCAGTGATCAATTAGGCTTTAGAATGCATGCTAGCACAAGAAGGAGAGACCTGGATTGAGGAGGCAATCTATTACTTGAGCAAGAAATGACCAGGTGCGAAGTACGATATACGCCATTGGAAAAGACATGCTGGGCTTTGGTTTAGGCCTCTTGAAAGCTGAGACATTACATGTTATCCTTCACGGTGAATGATATTTCCCGTATGGATCTGTTGAAGTACTTGTTCGAGAAACGAGCACTAACAGAAAGACTGCCCCATTAGTTGTTGCTACTGTCAAAATTTGACCTCAAGTACGTCACCAGGAAGTCTGTAAAAGGCAAAGTAGTGGCAGAATTCTTGGCAGATTAACCGATTGAAGGAGATGAGGACGTAGAGTTTTAGTTCCCTGACGAGCAACTCATGAGAGTCTGGGACTATAAATGGATTTTATATTTCGACGGCGTGTCAAATTAATATGGCTATGGAATAGGAGTCCTCCTTATCACCCTTGATGAGTCACATGTTCCTCTATCTCTGAAGCTCAATTTCGAAGTCACCAACAATCAAGCAGAGTATGACATGTCCTTAGCTGGATTGGAGGCTGCCCTGGAACTAGGGATAAAAAAACTAGAAGTGATAGGAGACTCAGCATTGGTGGTTTCACAAACAAGAGGAGAATGGAAGGTTAAAGATGAAACTCAGATCCTCTACCACCAAGAGCTTGAGAAGTTGATTTCATGTTTTGAATCGGTAGTCTTCACCCTTGTTCTGAGGCTGCAGAAGAAATTCGTCGATGCCCTTGCTACTCTGGCATTGATGATTGATATAACATCTTGAGTCAAGATGAGGCCACTAGTGATCGAGCAAAAGAGAAAGTCGGCATATGAAATGACAACATCAATTGAAGAAAGCATGGACGAACTCCTTTGGTACTTTGATATCCAGAATTTTATGGAGAAGGGAGAATACCCTAAGTACACTAGTAAAAAGGATAAATGAGCGATAAGGAGGTTATCTGCACAGTTTGTCATTTGTGGAGAAAAAGCTATACAAACGAAAGCATTCTGGGGTCAACAAATTGTTTGTCAGCAGTGAAGAAGGCCGAGAGTTGATGAAAGGGAAACATGTTGGAGTCTGCGGACCTCACATGAGTGGAAACATGTTAGCCAAGAAGATCCATCAACAAGGGTATTTTTGGATGACAATGAAAACATATTGCATACAGTTCGTGCGAAGGTGCCATAAGTGTTAGATCCAGGCGAACCTTATGCATGTTCCTCCATCTCAGCTGTATAACTTGACGTCGCCATGGCCATTCTCAGTATGGGGAATCGATGTGATTGAAAGAATAACACCGAAGGCATCAAATTGTCATGAATTCATCTTGGTGGCCTTTGACTATTTCACCAAGTGGGTAGAAGTTATCTTTTACTCGATGCTGAAAGCTTTCCATGTCGCTAAGTTTATCAAGTAGAACATCATATGACGATATGGAGTTATCTTAAACAACGGTTCATGTTGGGGTTGTATACTAAAAACTATAGTTTTGATTTTAGTATTTAATTTTATTTATTTATAAAATTATTATTAGTTCTAAGCAACCCAAGAGGAGGGGTGAATTGAGTCTTAAAAAGATAATAATAATTTTTGAAACTTTTTTGAAAACTTTTTAATATTGCAAATAATTAAAGCAAGATAATTAAAGATTAAAGTAAGATAATTAAAGATTAAAGCAATGCAAATATTAAAGAGGTTAAGAATAGAAAGAATAAACCAGACACCAAAGATTTAAAGTGGTTCGGTTTCTTTCAAGTCTACGTCCACTCCTCAAGTCTCTTCTTGAGAATTTTAACTACATAAAATGCTGTACGGGCGCATTCAAAACCTTACAACCTCAAGACTTCCTTTGAGAATATCCACCAGGATACGAATGCTTACGGGTACATTCAAAAGCCTTACAATAGCCACAAGATGATCTTATGAAAATAATTTCTTATTTTCTTCTAATAACTCTTTAGCTCTTTTTTGATGAGATTTACTCACTCACTCAAAGGATAAATGGTGACTCACCATTGGATACAATAAATGAAGTGTTTAAATGAGAATCACTCACTCTCTTTATAGAAATTGATTGGCAATAAATGAAGAGATAAAGAGAGATGAGGTACATGGCTTGGGGTTACAGCAATAAATGAAAGCTTGAAGATTTTGAGTTTGAATCAAACATTAGAATAGTGATTGTAAGTCTCCAGAGATTTTAAATGCTGAGGAGTAACTCTTTATATAAGCTTTTGAGTCTTCTTGACCGTTGGAGGTAGGTGATGGCATTTAATGCATAAAATCCAACCGTTGAACTTCACCGCGAATTTGAATTTTTGTCACAGGTGTCGACACAAAAGCTTTTGGGTCGACACAAAATGTCTAGGGTATGATTCTTCAAGTGGTTGGGTCAACTCTGATCTTCGGAGGGGTCAATATAATTTCTACAATCTTTCTCACCAACACAACGGTGTCAACACATTTGGTTTTGGTGTCGACTCAATGGTTCTTCAGATTTTCAGAGAGGGCAATTTGTGTCGACTCATATTGCCTTGGTGTCGACACTAAAATTCTACAGGAACACTCGGGAGATTTGTGTCGACTCATTTGAATTTTAGTGTTAACTCAAAAAAATTTCAGGCGGGCTCGGGATATTTGTGTCGACTCGTCTTCAATTTGTGTTGACACACAAAATTCTGCAGGTGACCTCAGTACTTTTGTGTCGACTCAATTTTTATTTGTGTCGACTCGAAGTTCCGAAAAATAATAGTACAAAACCAATTTTGTGTCGACTCTTTTTGAGTACAGAGAGTTTCGGCTCTTTGTGTCGACTCAAAATCTATTTGTGTTGACACTAAAATATTTATACCTGAAAATATCTTCAACGAAAAGTTAGGGTGTCAAACCATTTTTTCAAAGGTGTTGACACATTTGGTATCTTCAAGTATTCTTTGTTTTATAGTGTTGACTCAATTATCAATTGGATTCAACACAAAATATCATTATTCAAGAATACCTAAGTGTTTTAATCCTTTTGAGAGATAAGTCATTACTTTTGGCTAAAGCTGTCAACTCATTTGTTCAATATGTGTCAACACTTTCTTTTTAGAAATATAAATATTATCTTCTTAAATTAATTTATT
>JAULJZ010000020.1:8383832-8398649 GCA_032270985.1 Heliamphora pulchella | reverse complement strand
TAAAAATTTTCATCAAACCGAGATAAAAAAATTAAAAAATAATTGATGAAAATATAACAAAAAACAAAAAAAAATGCCAAATAAGTAACAATTTATGTTGTTTTTTTTTTCTTTAATAAAGGTTTTTTTAAAATTTTTGATCAAATATTTTATTTTTTCAATTTCTCTCAAGATGATTCGAAAAACTAAAAAGTAGTCAAAAGATTAAAAAAAATTTTAAAAGAAACAAAACTAAGTGAAAATTACAAAATTATCCCCAATGAAAAAAGGGTGTCCAGCATATCTGAGTCCCCTTGGGATTGAATTGGTCATTTTGAGCAAATTCGGGTTCAAGATTAGTCCTTTTGATAATTGGCGCTAATCATTTATTGTTACTAAAGGAGGCCAGACTGGAAAGTGGGCCGGACTAGTCAAATGGGCTTGGCCCAGTCCTGTGCATGTCCAGCCCAAATGTCCAAACCTGCAGGGGCATCAAGTCGGGATGCGTAGCCTAAGACACCAAACTCGGAAGCATTAATTGGGTGACGTGTTCGTGGTATCGGCCATTAATGATAACGTGAAAAAGCTACAAAACATTATGGAGGATGCGTCAATGAGAATAGAGCATTAACAATGATAGCGTTTTCGTACCATCTTGCGCTAATGACAAGTAGCGTAACCCCAATATCCCCGACAGAGAACTAGTTGATATCTTCCTGCCAAAGCATAGAGCCTTGGGTGAACGATGTTGAACGATGCCTTCCTGCCAAAAGAATCTCCGAGATTCACTATATATGGAAAACCGCATTCCTCAAGACACATACACACTTTTGCTTATTGAAATTCTGACAATATACATAGAGAATTTATTACTTTAAACTTCTCACTACACAGCTTATAAGATACTAACTTGACCATCGGATGAGCTTTACGGCGTACGCCCACCGAGCATTCTCACATTTTTCTTTTGCAGGAGCGATCCAATTGAAGAAACCACAAAAGAGACCTAGTTCTTCTGATTCTCAACATCCTTATGGAATCACCCCAGTATAGTTAGTATGATGTAAATTATTTATACAAAAAACTAAATCGATGGGATATCATTAAAATATAAACAAAACTTATTTGTCTTAAAAAAATGAACGGTGAAGTTTAGACACCTTTTATTTTCTTAACACAAATATAATTTATTTGGATAATTAACGATATTTGATAAATTTAGTTTGTTACATAGATGATTTACATATTAAAAATAACAAAATAAACAACTCTAATATCGAAGTGGGCCCATCTTGAACCCAAAAATGACCTAAGATGACCCAACCAGCCTAATTATAGATGGAAGAGAAGCCTAGCTAAAAGGACTCACCACTTTTTTGTTAGGCTGCTGCTATAGCTCTCGAAAAAAACTTCCGAAAAAACTACCGTAAAGTGGGCTATCACTTTCTGGTAAATTGGTGCGACCATGGTGTACTTGGAGCAGTACTTGGGGAGGAAGAACTTAAAGTAAGGGATCTCATCAAAAGCTGTTGCGATTCTGCCATTTGTGAAGAGTTTGTCGATTTCCTCACGAGAGTCATAGGGTACGAGCATGGAGGGGTTGAAGTTCATCCGTTTGAGGAGGTTCTCAACGAAGGAACCATTTTGGAACTCCATGAGCAACCCTTTCTTCAGGATCTCGCTCGCGTCAGTGACTGTGGGTTGGAGCTGCTGAACCGTCAGCATTGAGGTTAAGTTAGCAGTGTAACTTTGGGTCAGGATTAGTACCACGAAACACCTCAAATTTGCCCTGCATAATTTCAATATCCAAAATAGTTAAGAATATTCCCAAAGGCAAAAAACTGTCCAATAAGGCAAGAATAACTCTTAAGTCTCAAATGATAAAATGAAAACAGTCAAACAGAGCACAATGAGATAATGCAAACAGCCAAACAGAGCACAAGAATAACTCTTTAGTTTCAAACCTACGATGCGAAATCCAAACCTACGACGACAATCGAAGTCAGCGTCTGCAACGACAATCGAAGTCGGCGGCATCTCTTCTTCGGTGTTTCTTCTCCATCTTCAACAATGACGCAGAGTAGAGGCAGAGCAGAGGCGTCGATAAACCCTAGCGTCTCTTCTTTGCCTTCATCTCTTCGATGCGCAGAGCCAGAGACAGAGCAGAGTCGTCTTTTCGAAGTTCGAAGACAAACCCTAGCATCTTCTTCGTCTTGGTCTTCGATGCGCAGCTAGAAGGGGAAATCGGTAAGTTTTTTGACAGATTAGAAATCGCACGATACAGTGCGTATTGCGATTCTGCGATACGAGCGTACGATATTTAGACGTATCCTACGATTTTTCGCCCCGAACGATACGTTAATCGATTCGTATTGTTTTTGCTCCGATATGATACGTATCGCGTATCGTACGATTTCGATAACACTGATCGTATGGGTGTATAAAATACAAGATTTTTGGCTAGGCTCCATGGATCACCTACACCTACTTTAAGTTCAAACACTAAAAGGAACGCCATGCCGTAAACAATGACTAGCAACAAGAAGTAGGTAGCTTGTCTTGCTCAGGAAAAGAAGGCGTTAAGAGACTCTCCTGGCCTAACCCTAGACACTCTAAGATACTTTTTCAAACCTGCTCCCATTTCGAGTAAAGAGATAGATAAATAGACATAACACTATTGATAAACCAATCAATCCAATCAATCCATTTATAATAAATTCCTAAATGATTTTGAACCTGGAAAAATTAAACACAACAGACAAAATAGATAGTGATATCTCAAAGGAAAGTTACTAATAGAACATGTAGGAATAGAATAAATAAGGCCTATTCTCTTTTTTTTTTGGGGACTTCATAAGTAAAAAACATAAAAAGATAGGCCATTATCTATTCCATGCCTCTATTTCTCATTTGGTCTAATTTGTACCATCTCCCAATTATCTCTGTGAAAGAGTTGGAAGGCAGTAAAGACCGTTATAGTTACGGTCGCCATTCACCGGCACTTTGGTCGCCAGCTTTCCTGTCATCAAGTTACCAACTTCTTTGACTTTCTGGCATTAGACAGTCGTCAACCCCCATACATAGCGTTGCGACTTTGTGGTGACCTGTCTTTTTGGTAAACAGTGTTCCAGGCCTGGTCATTGCGACCTCCTTTGGGAGGAGGCACCCCTTCTCCCTAAGTTACGAGGTTATTTTTGTCGAGTTCCTTAGAGAGAGTTGTCTCGTACCCCTAGGTATTCTCTACCTACCCACCTGTATTGGTTTTGGGTACAGGTACTCTTTTGTTGAAGGTCGTTCGAGCTTTTCCTGAGAATATGGTATGGGTTACTTCAACGTCGTAATGCCTGGCACTTGAACATTGGCTTGAGGCCAAATCTTCTTCATGTAAATCCTACTTGATTTAGATCGGGAAAATCGCGTGGTTTTCTAAAACCATGTACTATGGCGCAGGTAACAGTGTGGTTCCAAGTGAGGAAGGTAAAATTGCCGATTGAAGAAAGCGATTTATGGCTTGAAGCAATCACCACATGATTGCTTTGAAAGATTATTAGAGACTTCTTCATTTCTTTCCGTGTCAATAACTAGAATGAAAAAAAGGGGAATGTCAACGCATTCGGGAAAAAACGATTAATATCTTGGAAAAATTTCGGGCGGTCACGTAGGTGGATCGAGCACGCTACTGCTGAGCTGAATGAGTCATATGTCTTTTATGGGTTGGTAAAAAATCAAGATATGCACTAATTTAAACTAACGACAATAGAATTTGATAATTTTATTTTTGATATCCTCATAAGTAGCTTAGTTAATAACTAAGTATTAATTTTTTACTACTAACTTGGCCATATTATTTGACTAATTGTGGCTTCTTGATTTGAATATTTGAATTATTTAAAAAAGATACCGGATCCAATGAAAAAAATGATATCACTTCTTGTGAACTCATTGAGAATGATTCTGAGTTAGTTCATGGCCGATTAGAAGTAGAAAGCGCTCTGGTGGGATCCTCACAGACAGAAAAAGATTGACACAGGCAGACGCGTATAGGGGTCCATGTGGCAATGTGACATGGTTTAGGTCATCCCTTAAGAATGTGATGGGTTGGGGGCAATCACTTGAGAGATCATTGCTTGTAATCCTTTTGCCGGCCTTTCTCTTGGCAATCTTGCTGGACGGTGTAGTAGAGTATAGCATCTTTATTGGATGTATATATCTAATAGGTCTAGGTCTAAGATGGAGATCTGGGCAAGAATTGATCTCAGGTGAGTGGCTATGTCATAGGGTGGTAATTTATTGCTTTGTCAAGCAGCTCCCCTGGCAAGGAAGGTTCGGGTGATTGTTCCATACCATCCGGGGCCTCACGTTAGTTCACCTGGGACAAAGGCCACTGTTAAGTTGTAAAAATATTTTTGGCTCTCTTTGCTTGGCCTGACAAAGTGGAGGAAAAGTTCACTACTAGTAGCGGCAACGAAATCCTCAGATGCTTTAGAGACTACAAAGATGCCCTAGCTTGTTCCTCAGGTACGGGGAGGTATGTAGCACGTTGTGTCTATGTTACAGCATGAGATTATATGAAGATCTCTCTCTCTCTCTCACACACACACACTCACACTGGTTGGGGTGCAGGTTCTTAATGGAGAATGAGACGAGCACCTCGTTGAACCCTTAACTTCAACCATCCAGTCATAACACACTAGTGATCTATCGTGAAGGCTGTAGCGTCACTCGGTCTTCTTTTAACTGCGACATCAAGGATCCTTGGGCCATGTTCTTGACTAAGGCTGTGTGGGAGTTCTCAAGTGCCATTTGGAGGACCAAGTGTAAAGCATAGGTGCAGGCTCTCGTGAAAAACTGTTTGGCAGGTCCTCCAAATGTAAATCATAAGTGCATGCTCTTGTGAAAAACTGTTTGGCAGGTCAATGCAGACCTGAGTGTATTGGCATCAGCGGGAGCCGGGAGGGATATGCTTGGGTGAAGAGTTTGTTCAACTGAGGGAGAAATGAGCGTGCCTAGAAGGCTTGGATTAGGTATCGAATGCAAAAGCCTTGGCCGGTACCAGTCTCTAATGGAGGGAATTGACATGTGGTGAGATCTTATCCATTCAGGTTTCGCCTCAGGATGCTGACATGCAGAGCGACATGGCATCCAACCTGCTATATGGGTACGTGGGCCCATTTACCTACAATAGGAATATCACTTTCACGATTTATTTAAGTTTGAAAATCTTGTTTTATGTGGAAATCAAGCGAATAATGTAGCTAACTTCAGAATGGTACAAGTAGAAAGTAACGGGGAAAAATTAATGGGGAAAAATTAATGAAGAGATGTACCAATTAATTGAGGGAGTGTATTAGACAAATAGCAAGTAATAAAAGGAAAATAAACAAAAAGATTCCGTTGTGATTCATTAATTGTTTCTTTCTATTCTCTCTCTTATAAACTTATCTTATGCTTTTATTTTGTGAGTGAATTGAGACATTTCCAATTTAACAATTTCTAAGTGTGTGTATATCTAATTGTGTGTATATATATACACACACACACACACACATATATATACACCTTGAAACAGTGTTTATTCTAGAAACGAAAAACTTGACACAGCTTCCAGAATGGGTTTCATTATAGCATATATATACTATTTGCCGAGTTAGGCAGTGGTCAACCTCAGGTCCTCAGTTCGGTCCTTGTGTCACATGATATGTTGTAGCGGTGGACATGGGTCGGTTTGATTTGGATTGGTCTAACCCAGAGCCTAGTTCTCTGAAAACATGGGTCGGTTTGATTTGGGTTTGTCCAACCCAGAGCCTAGCCTAAGGTGCCTAGTTCTCTGAAAACTGGAACTGAGAACATAACCATGAGACGAGGGGACCAAACCTAACCAAACCAATCAAATTAAAGTCAGTTCGGATTGGTTCCAACCCGTGGTTTAAAAAATACATATCACGCATGTTGAAGTGGAGGAAAGGAGGAAGAGTGAGAAATGAAGATGAGAGAGAGAGAGAGAGAGAGAGAGAGAGAGAGGGTTAAATGATTGAAACAACAAAAGAATATATCTACCATGTTGCTATTTTCTACATTTTCCTCCAAACAAAAAGAAGGGATATGACAAAATTTGATATTTCGAAAAGGGATCGATAAGCCTGATTGAATGCTAATAAATACAGAGTTTAAGGAGGGAGTATAGAGGGAGTGTTTTTTGCAAGAACTGAAGGGAGAGAGAGATCGACAGTGAGATGCTGAGCAGGATTGTTAAGCAAAAGGAGATTGTGTTGTGTGCAGCACAGCAGCCAGGTGTTCGCAATACCAAGAAGTTGGGCAGGGTGTGCATCCAGGAAGATGAATGTGCATTGTTGCGGTACTAAATATGTATTTTGCTTTTAGTAATTCACTCTTCATTTGGAGTATCACTACTTTGGGAGAAGCAAAGGATTGGGAGATGATCATATTTATTTATGGTGGAGTGTGACAGGGTGAATTTTTTGAATGGTTATAACCAAGGATGTGAAGGCATGTACACTTCATATATTTAAAATAGATTCGCTTCTCAGGTTGCCTTGGGTACACCAACCTTTCAACCTGAGAACCGAACTGAGATGATCTGTTTTTTATTTTCAAGAGTCAGAACTGAACCGAGATGGTCGCATTCAGTTCAGTCCATGGTTTACTCTGTTCATTTGTCCATGCCTAGTATATGGTAATCCTGGAAGTATTTTGAATTTGGAAATATTATAATTTGACTATGCGTGTTTAGAGGATGCAGCATAATTTCACATAAAGGATGGATAAGGAGCAATCCTTTTCCCTGCCACAATTATTTTCTCTCTCCATAAATTACAATACAAGAATCCTGCCATTCGTTATAGTTTAAAAAGAACTTAGCAGGCAATTCTTTGCAAGGCATCTCATGTTCCGGTAAAGGATAGTTGGGTTACTTTGTGCCATGTCAAGTAGATTACTTCTTCTTCTAAGTTTTAAAAAATAAAAGTTGCAAAAATTGATTTTGAGTTTCACTTGATCATAGTATGCAAGTGGAACTACAAGGTTTTCCCCATCTCACTTTTCCGTGTATTGAGCTGGTCTTGCTTTCCGTCCCACAATACAAATAGCATTTCCCTCCTTTTTTTGGACCTGTCTGCAAGTCTTGAAATTGTGCCAATTTAAAGATTTAATTTGTCACCAGATTATTTTTTGGTTGACACATGAATGATTTTACTGTCATGCAGGCCCTTCCATTATTATATTGTGGGCACGAGATTACTAATGGGGCAGTTCCTAATTATGCTTATTCTTCTATATATTACAAGGGAGTGCTTCGCAATGGATCCCCTCCTTGGAGACCAGATGATAAAGACGGGCATTATGTTTTTGCGGTTGGAGAGAACTTATCTCCTCGTTGTAAGTAGATATCTATTATTCTGTTGGTGTGACGCTTATAGACGATCAAATGAAGTTTTCAAACACTGTTTCAAACACGGACTACCATAACTAGAATAGTCTTGGAGTATCACTGGTATAATGTTTAAATCCATTAATTGGAATTTCTTTTTTTACAGGTTGTAGGAGGAGAATAATGAAAAAATAAATTCTGGGCTAGGCAATGTTTACTTTCTCATGGAAATATGAAAAATAAGTTTAAGATATTATTATGTTGATTGATCTTCTGATGGATGCTGATATTATTTATGAAGCTTTTGGCTTTTGCTGTGCCCAGCCATTGCTTGACATTTGCTATTATTATTTTGGTTTTTTTTAGTATTTTTCCTTTTATTCCTAATTTTTGGCAGATTTTGTTGGATTGTATTTTTTCCACATAAATAAGATTTTACTTTTGTTAATTTGTCTAATTCTTAAATTATAGGGCATGGCTATCCATTTGGTATGTTTTGAATTCTAAAATGGGTAGATTTCTGTGTTTATGTAATTAATTATCTCCTATATACGTTTGTTCACTTATTTTAATATGTCCGTTTGCAGTGAATTTATCCTAAGGAAGTGTTATTGAAAACTTTAATAAAGTTAGATTACACCCTTGTTCAAAATTCCCATGTGTCCGACAATAGGCGTGCTGTGTGATGCCATTCCTATGTAGATATTTGTGAGTTCAAAAATGCTCTGTGCCATGCATAATCCAACACATAGTACACTGCAAGTCTTAGACGAGTTTGTGAAGTGAACAAATGAAACATAAAAGGTGGACCCAAGTTGTTGATGTTATTTGCCACATAAGCTTGCGGTGTGCTATGCAGTGCATTATGCACTGCACGCAGCATTTTTATGATGACCACCCTCCATTGATTGAGGGGGGTTCATTGGGAGTTGAATGACTGACCAATCCGCGTTGATTTGCTTAAAGTTTATGGTGTACAACTCTTATAGGCTTGCCACACTTGTCAATTTAAATCATTGCATTTTTAAAAAAATGGATTATTGATTTTTATAGAGTTCGTATATTCCCCAAATCACATTTTTGTGGCAAGGTTGACCATGGAGAACAAAGTTTAGTAAAGAGAACAAAAGGCAGTGTTTTGAGATCTACTAGTGATAAACAGGAATGGTTTATTAGTTGCCAAGTCAACTGGATTTAAAAGGTGGTGTCATAATTTATCATAAATTATATAATAACCAAACTGAACCAAATTGTCTTTGTCCCAATGTCATAAATTAAATAATATACAGGGAAATTAGAGGGAAAAAAAGAAGCAAAAAGAATGTATACCTATGCGACTGATAGATGTTCTTGATTTCTAAGATTTTGAATGTTGTATAATGTTGGATATGATTTGAATCTGATTAGAAGTTCACACTTCAGGATTTCTAAAATTAAAATGCCTAATGGAGGAGGAATTAATTGGCATGACTCCACATTGTTTTGATTTTAGTCATTGGCACTCAAATCACTTTATTAAAACTTGCCTATGTGCTGTGTGTTTAAGTGATGGATATTCTCCAAGTATTTGAGGAAGTGTTCATGCCATTTAAGTTGTAAGACTATTAATTTGACACTGTAGATTCCTTGTACATTATCACCGTGACTCTGCAACTAGTAATCCCTCTTATTATGGGCAAACATTAATGTGTGTGTCTGTGTGGCTGGGTGTGTGTGGGTGGGTAGGAATGCATGTATCTGTATTATATACTTATATGAGATTTCTGCACTACACATATTACCCATTCACTTAGGTCCTCCTCTGAAAAATTGTTGTTTGCCCCCTCTCTATGTGAACATTTGTTCCTTTGTCTCCAGCAAGCAGGTTGGCTATGTGTTAGCAGTGTTACTACCATTCAAGATCACGACTAGTGATTCTACCACCATTCAAACGCATTAGCTGTTCTATTGGCGTTCAGACCACAGCCAGTGGTTCTACCCCCATTCAAACGCGTTAGCAATTCCACTGGTTTTCAATTCGGATCTAATGGTCCTACCACTTTTCAAACACATGTAAAAAGTCATGACTAATGGTTCTACCACCATTCAAACAAGTTAGCAATTCTATTACCATTCAGGCCACAGCCATTCGTTCTACCACCATTGAAAGAAGTCATAGTTCTACAGCCATTCAAGTCGAAAAACATCATTGTCGGTATAATAGCGTGTCAACAATTATACCAGAAATTTCATCCCCTCTAATACGGTAGCGTGCCATCTAACCGTAACAGCATTCTCACAAATGTGGTAGCATGCCAGCTAACCACACCAGAACTAAACCTCAGAAATACAGTGGTGTGCCAGCATACCAAAATTAAGCCTCACAAATACGGTGGCATGCTAGCCAATCGTATCGGAATTAACTCGACTGTGGAGGTGTACCAGCTAACCACATCAAAATTGGTGACCCCCAAGAATCGTGATGTACCAGTCATCTATACCAAAACAACTTGCAAGTTGAGGTGTGTCAGGCAACCAAACTTTTGGTCCTCTCTAATACGATGGCCTGCCAACCCCAGTCTGCAGCATAGAAAAGAAATCAAGAGCAAACTTCTGACGCAGTGAGGTAGAGAAAAAGAGAGTAGACGTAATATAACAGAAGGGATGAGAGAGAGACCATCGTTGGCTTGTTGCGGGCTTTTATCTTATTTTGAAACAAGAAAGAGAGCATGTTGATTTCGTGCTGGGTTGCACTTTGCTGATCTTGCTCAATACTTGCATAGGATTGGGACCCACAGTTTTTATATTAATACAAGGAAGGATATTTGGACTGCCAGTTCCGTTTAATGTGAATGCTTTTCATGGATCTGATGATTCAATTGGCGATCTGAATAGTTTTAAAAAATAAGGTGGTTTTCTAGTGAGATGGTTTTCTGGTTCCTCTACCTGTTAAACTGGCTGATGCAGTCCGGTTTTTGAAAGATTGCAAGAGGATGCATTAGTTACTCGGGAAGAATTTTCTGAATTGCTCTCACATTGAACTAGTATGAAATCTGCCAACTTTCTGGGAAATGGGATTGTATTTACATACATATTTGGAGAAGTTCATATGGAGAAGTGGTGAGTGGTGACTATTATTTTGACTTTTTTAAAACTTGGGACTTGCAAAAAAGAATTAATTAGGCACAAAAAATGGGATTGATGAATATATATATTTTTTATTTTTTGGTCAGCACAAATGCACCATGGCCAGATAGGTCTTATGATTTGTGGATTTTTAATTTTTCTCCATAATCCAATTGTGATATTTGTAATATATTTGCCACTAATATTTTTTACTTGTTTGCAGACAGGATTCTGAGCAAAATGGGTGAAGGTTAGTTTCTCCTGCTTCTGATTTTCTTGTTTCTGTAATCGGTATTATGAGATTCCATGGACCTAATTATTTTGGTTATTCATTCTTAGTTCAAATCTCTTTCTTCCTTTCTATCTTCCCCACCCCCAATCTGTGTGTGTACGTGTGTTCTGTGGGGGGCTTGGGTCCTCTAGTAATTGAGTTTAATACGAAACACTCATATTTTTGGCAAAAATTCAGGGACTTTTGGGCAAGTCTTGGAATGTCTAGACAATGAAAGGAACGAGATCGTGGCAATTAAAATTGTCCGTTCAATACACAAGTACCGCGAAGCTGCCATGATCGAAATTGACATCCTACAGAAACTTGCCAGGCATGATATTGGTGGGGCACGGTAGGCTTCTGCTTTCCTTCTGTCTTCCCTTTTTCTTGTAAATGTTTGAAGTGATTGGGTATAAGCTGTTTTATTCTTTGCAGTTGTGTGCAAATACGGCATTGGTTTGACTATCGTAATCATATTTGTATTGTAAGTATTTATTGGTACTTGTGGTTTGATTAATTTGAAAGGGCAATGATGTTCTCATGCCTGAATATTATGTTAGTTAAAAGTTGCGGATGGATTTAAATGGTCTTAACAGGTATTTGAGAAGCTTGGACCTAGCTTATACGATTTTCTCCGCAAAAACAGCTATCGCTCATTTCCCATTGATCTTGTTCGAGAGTTTGGCAGACAACTTTTGGAATCTGTAGCATGTGTGTGCACATATGACATCTCTTGCATCACTTTTTCTATAAATGCTTCAAATTAGTGCACGGCAGCTTTAATATTTTTTTTTATGTAAAATTCAGATCCAGGCATCATTGGGACTGTATTTCCATCTTTGATATGTAAAACATTAGATTGAAATTTGAAACCCAGACTACTTTATTCAGACAAGCATGATTGGTATTGATGAATGATGACCAAGTCTGCTTCTAGTGCTCATTCATTTTTCTTGCTTGTTTTTGCAGTTATGCATGATTTACGCCTAATTCACACAGATCTGAAACCAGAAAACATTCTTCTTGTTTCATCAGAATATGTTAAAGTGCCAGACTATAAGGTATTGACTCATGCATGTTCCGTTATGCGTTTTTTATCAGTTTATCTTAAGTAGTTTTTTTGCATATATGTGCCTCGACATTGCATATATGTGCCTCGTCATGCAAATCAAGTTTGGATATCCTTTTTTGCTGCATTCTTCCTCAATTACTAGGATAAAACATCTTCTCATCTAATTTTTTATTTTATCTATAACGATATTGCTAACGAATAGTGATTACTTGATATGTTAGACTGTATAAAACTGTTGCTAGGTTGGTGCTTATGAGTTTGAGGTTCCAATATTAAGTTTGTTCACTAATATTTTGTTCTATTTTACTTTTGTTCAAGTTTATTATCCGATCCACTAAAGAAGGTTCCTATTTCAAGAATCTGCCAAAATCAAGTGCCATTAAGCTAATTGATTTTGGAAGTACTACGTTTGAACATCAAGACCACAGCTATGTGGTGTCAACACGTCATTATCGTGCACCAGAAGTTATTCTCGGTAAGTGCTACCATTATCAGATTTTGAAGCCATTGTTTTAATGTTTGGCATTTCATGTTTTCTTAACATTATTTATTGTTTTATTTCCTCTAGGCCTTGGATGGAACTATCCTTGTGACTTGTGGAGTGTGGGTTGCATACTTGTTGAACTTTGCTCGGTAAGATTATGCTTCATCTATTTTATACAGCATTAGTAGCCATTCCAGTTTTAGTTTTTCTTTCATCCGTTGATCATATCGTTAAAGCCACCTTTTGAAGATTAAGTGGTAATCCAATTTTCCAATGGGATGAAATTGCTTATATGACAATCGTCCTTGAAAAATTATGCTTTCATTGTGTTAAATGTGATGATCCTTTCATTGTGTGTGATGAAGGTCCTTGAATATTCAATCCTTGTGTTTCATCTGGGCGAGTATATTTTGCTATGTGCACTCAGAATTGAATATGTCCTTCAATTGTTTAATGAAGTCTCTATTTGTGGTTTTCTTGGTCTTCTACTTTTTTCACAAACAGGGCGAAGCCCTTTTCCAAACACATGAGAACTTGGAACATCTGGCCATGATGGAGAAAGTGTTAGGGCCACTCCCACAACATATGATTATTAGAGCAGAGTAAGATGATTTTTTTTATTTGTTCATTTTGTACTTTTTCTTCTTCATCAAACCGATAAAGCTCTTATTTGTAGTTTTTCCAGCCGGCGTGCTGAGAAATATTTCAGGAGGGGTGCACGACTAGATTGGCCAGAGGGTGCGGCTTCGAGAGAAAGTATGAGGGCAGTTTGGAAATTACCCCGTTTGCAGGTAATTGGTATATTATGTTTATTTTTAATTATTATTGGAATTATATTGCACTAGGTATTTCCATAAATCATTTCCTTTGGTTTCACAGGGGAAAGTTTTGGAAGAGGTGAATCTTGTGTTGATTGCTTTCTCCGCATGTGCAAAATTCCTACCAAATTACTCTCAATTGTTGGACTGATAAAAATGAGATGGCTGAGCTTTACCTTGCTTTTGGTTTGCCATTTTGTTCTTCTGATGATAGGTGTACATGTTTGGTCTAGATTAGATAGGAGTGACCGAAATGTGGAAGATGGAGGCACTTGATGACTCAGGACCGGAGGAAGGGAAGGAGAAATCGGGAAGCAACTTTAGAAGAGAAGGGGGAGGCAGTGAAGAAAAACTCTATGTCGAAGAAAAATGAAAAATGAAAAATGAACAGTAACTTTTGAAAGAGTAGCATGGGCTCCCTTATATAGGAGACAAGAGAGTTCAGAGGTCGTTAGCCCTTTTTTTGGAGTGACGTCCTGAATGTACCATCCAAGTTGTTAGTTGGCGGAGGCTTTTGATACCCGACATGGTGAGAGGTTGCTTGCCCTGCCCATTATCATTGTTTAGAGCATATGCCACCCATTTTGGGGATTCAGAGCACTGCTTTACCTAGAATCGTTAGTGGACATGTCATTTCTTGGTACCATGCATGTCGCTCTCTAAGATTGGTCAGAGTGGAGCCACTCTGGGGCAATCCTTAGCTCTAGCCTCCAATCCACAATCATCTAGAGGTCCCAAGTAAGGTCTCTTATGTCCTAGTTCCAACCTAGGTCTCGGCATTGAGTCTTGTACTTGGCTAAGTATGAGAAAAAGGAAAGTGGTTGGCTCGGAGCCTACCATCTTGAACAGACGGAGAGAGTTGTGTGGAGCCAATCCTCCTAAGCAAGTGGAGTGCTTGAGTGGGTGGAGGGGGTTATGTGAAGCCAATCCTTCTTGAGCAAAGTTGAATGCTTTTGATCGATCAAAGGGGCTTATGTGGGACCAATTCCTCCTAAGCAAGTGGAGCACCTCTTGAGCGAGCGGAAAAGATTATGTGGAGCCAATCGCTCTTGAGCAAGTGCAGCTGGGTTGAATTGGAGTGAATTCTTGTCCAATTATAGAGTAAGGTTAGACCAGAGCTGAATTACCACACCCACAATATTTTGTAAATTCATTATCGTGATATACTTGAAAAAGAAAAGCTGCTGCTAGTGCTACGAATGATATAGCATGTAATACTATTACAATTTTTTTTTTTTTACTTATCATATAGCGTGGGTATTTACATTTTTGTCTTTTCTTCTCGAAGATTTGATCTTCTACTTGTTTTTTTAGTTGCCTAATAATTTCAACACTTTCATATTTCATAACAAGGACTTATATTTGTTTTAATAAATAAATAAAAAAAATTGCAACCTGGGATGGTAGCATGTTGCTCTATTACGGAGTTTCCCTAACATGGATGGTTGCTGAAGGGGGACCATCCTTTGTCGGAGCTCACATCAAGATATTGTCCGCTCTGTGCCACGGGACATGTACGGTTTGGTTCTTTCAATTGGGAAAAGACTTCTTGGTGGGTTGAGGGTGGCGCTCACCTTATATTATAAGGTGAGTTGAGGGTGGAGCTCACCTTATATTATAAGGTGAGTCGAGACACTCTAACTGGGCGATGTGGGATTCATATCCTCTACCACAAATACTTAGAAAACTCTCCCTTAAGAG
>JAULJZ010000020.1:8348985-8361101 GCA_032270985.1 Heliamphora pulchella | reverse complement strand
CACGTGTTTTTTTTCCTGTAGCTCCTTTGGTGGGTATATAAGGATTTAACCTGAGGCGGTCCCAGTATTTTGAATATTTTGAGACCATTCATGAATATTTTGAATAATCGTAATTCTACTGACATAGAATTACAGAACTGGCCACATAAAGTCTATGCTCCTAAGATTTTTACAAAATGTATTGATAGTGGGATCAACTTTCAAAAAAATTTAATCATTCATTACAATTATTATAATTTTTTTTTGTAATTGGTCGTGTTTTTTTATATATAGGATTATTTTTTCAATATTAATTTTTATTGTCCTAAACTTTGTCTTGATTTTAATTGGGACCACTGCAAGTGAGCAGTAGAATTAGTCTTTTAAGAATTAATTAAAATACGTATAAGTTGATCTGAACACCCTGAAATATAAAAAATATAACACATTATACTTTGGTTATTATGTCAGTAGTTTAATTCCTATTATACACAATGAATTAAATAAAAATTCTTCATTTTACAAGGCTTAGTTAAAATTTATTCGAATAATATATTTAGTATTACAATCATATAAAAATCTCAAACACGTAAGGTGCCAAACATAATTTAATGATTAGAATTATTTAGAACAAAGTCGTCGATAAATTATAGAATAGATAATATCGTGGTGGCAGAAGGGATATGGGCCGAGATCCACAACAGATGGGTCTATGACCCAGGCCCATACCCAACAAGCCACACCAGGACTCGGAGGGGTGTTACTGGGTTGTGTAGATGGCCGAGGTACGTAGAAGGTCTCGATGGATTCGATCACAGCACGACAATCGAGTTCTGACAAATATTTAATATGATTTGACCATAGGAGTACAGCATTTAATGTGATTAGACTGAGTGTCTCCTCGTATCGTGCGTTCTATTTCGGGGGAGCGCTATAAGCCGTGAATCTCGGCCCAAAAGACGGGCTGAGGTGTCAGTCTTAATGGTGACGTGACCGAACGTTGTTCGAGGCGTCAGTCCCTGTACTAATGTAACGTGCAACGCCGTCCTGCAGGACTAGATGTCAGAAGTAATCATGAAGCTAGGGGAAAAAAATTACATAATGATTTTTCATAAAATTACTATATGTTTAAAAAATTACAAGACCCCTTTCCTATCATCCACTTTGGACTCCAAATCGTTCAAGGCCGGCTTTACTATAAATATTGTAAATGATCGAGTTCGTAATAAATGAATAATCAATTGATGCATAAAAAGTTATTGTGATTAACTGTAAAGTCAAGTTTTACGAACATTTTAATTAACACTTATTTAGTTATTTTTTACTATTATTAAATACAAAAAAAATACATGCACGATTCAAAACATTTACTCACACAACTATTATCTTGACTCCGCCCTTGCCCTTGCCCTTGCCCTTGCTTATAGACTGAATTAAGATAACTTATTAAGTTACTAAATACTGATTGGTAAGTGAAGTCGCAAAAAAAAAAATTACTATTGGGTCACTGTCGATAGAGTAAGCCGTTTGCCAAAACATTGATTAGAGAGGGCTTACAATCTTGTCTCACATCAAATGAATGACTCTCTATGTATGTACAAGTCACTTGAACACCTTTCTCTCTCGGTTTATATATTAGAAACTAATTTTTAAGGCAGATCCTACCTAAAAGATTTGTTACACATGGTTCAACACACACACAAGTAACTTCCGCAAGAGAACTAACTGATATGCAAAAACAATACACCAACCGCTCGGTTTCCACATAACAATCTTACAAGAATCAGAATCATTGTATTTCATCCTCAAGAGAGATCATTCGTCTGGCAGGACGGTATCCAAATATTATCTACTTTGTGCCACCAAACAAATTCGGCTTTATTTTTCCATTTGAAAAAAGGCCTCTCATTGGGTGAAAAACATAAAAGCTCGTAAGGATGGCAATGAAACGATACAGGGGCGGGAATGTAGTGTCCTGTCTCCATCCTCATTTTTATTGGAGCAATGATGAAGAGAAAAATCAAAAAGGACGCGGGAACGAGACGGAGATATATCGGTAATAATTTATCAATACTAAAAAAAAATATTAACGAGAGTTAAAGATAATACAGTAGCTAAAAAATAATAATTGATAAATGATTTAAAATTTTAAATATAAAAAATAAGAAATAGAGATGAAAAGGAGAAATAAATATAATATTTTTGTCGTTTACTCTTCTTATATTTTTTAAAAAATAAAATTTGTGCATGTATTTATTCATATCAAAGTATTTATTTTATGTAATAAATGGTGGGACAAGAAAAATCAGGGCGAATGAAGCAAATACCGTCCCTACCCCACAATGTTATTGGGGACGGAAAAAAACCCATAAAAATTGGAGCAGGAACATGCGGGGCGGGGAAGACTGTCATCCGTATTATCCGGCAATATCCCTTACAATCCCTATAATCCAGAAAGAACAACTGGGTGCCTTTACATGCAAGAAAGACAATTAGCACCTCCTCTTTGAAGGGTGCTGCAATTGCCAAACCAGACTAGCTCTAGCAATGTACATAGCCACCTAGAAGAAAATAAAATTGAAGGGGAAACACCACTGATTCACATGTAATTCGATAAAACTTTTTTTTGCCTCTTTCGGATATTCTATATATACCTACGTGTATAAATGGCAGTCTCTTGATGTTATTTGGTATTATCCGTCGGCCGTGGGACATGCTGCCACCCCGTACAATGTTGAAGAACAGCTTTCAGAGCGTCCGAGGGAGCTTCCACTGTCCAGATGGGGTAGTACTCACTGGGATGAAATGCATTATCTGCATTTGCCGTGGTCAAGAAACCCGGTTGAGTTCCGTGTACGAACAAGTCCCCCTCGGATTTTATGCACCCAGTAGTTTCCTCGCATTTGTCAGTAGCCTACCGAACAGAACCACCAACAATTTATTCAGTTTTGTAACGATGTTTGTCGCTCTTTTAAAGGACAATTACAGATATTGAAGTTTAGAGGCAAAAGGCTTCTTCACATCAAATCATGGAAGCGCAACAATCATTAATTACATTCAAATTGAGTTGAATCAGACACAACTCGCAACATTCTAAATGAGTTGAATCAAACACAACTCATAAGTTAACAGCTTAGTTGATTACCATTAATCTGATTCCATCTCAGTAGAAGTAGAGGTTAAGCAAATACTCAATAACACCAGATAACACCAGTTGCTATTCAACCCAACTCTGAAAAGGCCAAACTAAAAATATTGAGAGGTCAGTTGCACAAATTTTTTTGCTCTATCTAGGAGAATATTATCTATATCTGAGGATATAAAATAGAAGCCTTACCTTTCAGTTACCTACCCAAATAAAAAAATTAAAAAAAGGACAGAAAAGAAAAGAAGAAGACCTCACTTTTCAGGTGTAGTGGAACTCTTAAAAGTTAATAAACCTCGCAGAAGTCATTTGAAAATACAACGAATTCAGAGTAGACTTTAGAGACTAAAAGAAACAGAAAACGGCGGAGGGGATGGGAAGGAAACCATAAATGTAAAACCTTGAAAAAACATTCTTTTACTTGGAATGCAATAGCCATGTCACAAGGTTCGCAATTCGCTGCTCTCAATGAGCAGAAATTCATGACGAGAAAGACATAAACATCATGGTTATAAACATGGATCGTACCTCAAAATAAAAAAGGTCAAGTATCTATGGATCGTACCTCAACTGTAGCACTAATGGCCACTGCTATAGTTATAAACATCATGGTTATGATTGACTAATGAAACTAATTCTCAACAAAATTTGTAGAAGTCAATGGACACAAAACCGACAATTGAGAAGCATCACTGGATGAAGCGTGTAGGAATCTTTTCGGCCATCATCAAGAAGAAAAAAAGGACCACTCAATCTAAAGGGTCAAAGATTAATCATTTAAAGTTTCTTGAAGACGTAAACCTGCCTCCTTCCTTCCTTGATGGTGGAGCTAGGGTTTTTTGAAATATTCACTGAATTAGTGCCAACAATAACAAAACTCTTGGGCCTTGTTTAATAACCGGTGTAATTTGAGTAAGATTAAAAATGAGGTGAGGTTGGCATAAAGATTAGGATTGTGAATGAAATCAGATTAGTAATGAGATTGGATTATTTTTTTACACGTTTGATTTGTACTTGAATAGGTACCAGACTAAACCATGATTTGTTTAATTTGTACATATAGAATAGGATTAAATTTATCACTTTCTAATTTTACCCCTACATTAAATAAATAGTTTTAATTACCCAAAAAATATATAATTTTTTCTTTCCCATGGATCCCAACAACTCACCCAACCCACATGAAACTATATTTCTTCCTTTCTTTGTCTTTTTTTTTTTTTCCTTTCTATAGATTGTCTTTCACATAATTGGTATTCCCCAGACCTGTTGCAGGAATGCAATGGTGGTGAATTCTTGAGAAATCAAAATATATTGGCAAGGCTAATTTTGCAATTGAATACAAAATAAGAGAGTAAGATAGCCAAAGAAGAATCAATCCAGTTAGAGCAGATTCTCAATACCAGGCTTTTCATGGGTTGTTTAATCCACCGAAAGAGAGTTTTGTAGTCTGGTTGGAGTAATAGTCTGACTTGTGATTTGGAAATCAAACTGAGGTTCAAGGGCATCAGATTGTTAGTGTAATCCAAGCTCCCAAATCCCCCATCAAACAGGACCTAAAATCCAAACTGTGAAACTCCCCTATAGATCCAAATTCTTGCACACCCACGGGGAAGAGGGTGCGTTACTACCAAGTACATGCATTTCCATGGGAGAAAGCATGAAGTGATATTTAATCAAAGTTAGCATAATATTCAGAGAAGTAGGCAACTCCCTTAGATTTTAGATTTCCCCACCTTTTTCACTTGTCATGTTTTTGGTTATATTGCTTTCGTGCATGTTTTTTTATCCAGGTCATGATAAGTTATATCATCGGGTTCGTAAGTGTGTTTTTCTTAGGTACTCTTGTACTCAATAAGAATATTGTTGTTGTTATCATTTGGCATCTCAACAATACATTGTGAGTGCCGAGACTTGCTTTGAATCCATTCCCTTCTTCCTTCCTTGGGTCAACACCTCTCTTCTAATCTCATTGCGAGGGGAGTCTTTTCTCTTCTTCTACTCTTCCTCTACCCCTATCTACCTCCTCTCACCCCCATTTGCTGTTTTATCAATGGTCTTGGGATAGGTTCGTCATCTCGTATGGCCCGGACTCTTCATCTCCACCAATAGAGATTCCTGGCTCTTCGGCTCCTCCTTTTGCTCCTACTGACTTACCTATTACTTTACATCGAGGTAAATGTTTATGAACCCAACATTCTATTGCTAATTTTTTATCTTATGATCGTTTATCCTCTTGTCTTCATTCATTTACTTCTACCTTGTCATTTATTTCTATTCCTTCTTGTTATAA
Organism: Heliamphora pulchella; assembly: GCA_032270985.1. NCBI lineage: Eukaryota > Viridiplantae > Streptophyta > Magnoliopsida > Ericales > Sarraceniaceae > Heliamphora > Heliamphora pulchella. The sequence goes on along the minus strand of JAULJZ010000020.1, from coordinate 8,355,684 downwards.
GCAGGTTGTGTCAATATCTGGATGAAAACTTGCTGTGGACAAAAAAATGAAAACCCTTTATAAGAATCAAACTTATTAGCTTACCCTTTTTCCACCTGAAAAACAAACAGTGGGTTGTCATTGGATTCATACCATGAAGTACCATCCAAATGATTCTATATAGTGCCTTAAGGCACGTTTGGTTGCCAAATGATACACTCCGACCTATAGGGTTTATCATTTGGGAACTTTTTATCTAGTGGCTTGCCTTAACTCTATTTTGAAATCTCCTCGTTGTTCCAATTAGTCGCTTATGGCCCTTATATCAACTCGATATAACAATGCCTTTCTTCATTATGATCTTCAAGAGAAGGTATTTATGAAACAACTGCCTGGCTATAAGGGTTATGTAATTGCTAGTAGTGAATATCTTGTATGTAAGGCTTTGTATCGTTTGAAACAATCTCCTCGTACTTGATTTGATAGATTTAATTATGTTGTCCTTGCATATGAATTTCAACATTCTACTTCTAATCACTCTTACCTTCATTCATCACTCGTCTGCAAGCACTATTATCTAAATTGTATATGTTGATGATATCATTATCTCAAATGATAGATATCATTATCTCAAATGATAATTTGGTCGGTTTTGTTGACCTAAAATGACACTTACGACAACACTTTCATACCAAAGACTTGGGTGTTCTTTGTTATTTACTTAGTATTGAAGTTGCTTGCTCTTTTTAGGGTATAAGCATTGTCTCAGAGAAAATATGTGCCTGATCTTCTCTATGAAACTAGTCTTCTAGGGGCTCAACTTATTGACATTCCAATAGATTCTATTGTTAAACTTGATGTTGTACAAGATAACCCTTTCTGGATGTTAGTTGTTATCGACAGCTTGTTAGGAAGTTAACTTATCTTACTATTACACATCCTGGTATCACGTATCTCGTTGATGTCGTCAGTCAATTTATGCGGGAATGGTAAGGGGGTGAGGTAGGACAGAGTGGGAATGTGGCTTCCAATCCCCATCTCCAATTTTATCAGGGGGTGAATGGGAAAACAAAGTCAGCGAAAAAGTGGGAAAGGGGCAGGACAAAAATATTTCGAGAATAGTTTACAAACTTTAAAAGAGTAATACTAACGAGAGTAAAAGATAATAGAATAAGTAAAAAATAATAGTTGATAAATAATTAAAATTTAAAATAAAAAAAATAGAAATAAAAATGACAAAGGAGAAATAATTATAATATATATATGTTTTAGACTTATTATATTTTTTAAAAATAGACCTTATCTATGTATTTATATGTATTAATTTAATTGTTTTTATGTAATGGGGGCGGGATAAGGGAAATAAATACCCTCCCCGCCAAACGTATTATTGGGGACAAGGAAAACTCGTAAACAACGGGATGAGGCAAGAAAAATTACTATTCCTAAGTTTATGCATGTTCCTTGTCAACAACATTTTGTTGATGCTTGTGTACATTACCCATTTGATCATTTTGCTGTTGTTGGGAAGGTATAATAGCCCAAGTTACCCATTTGATCATTTGTTTGTGATTGGATTTAGTGATGTTGATTGGGCTGGTAGTTGCCTTGATCACCGAACTACCTTTAGCTATTTTACCTTTGTTGGCGATAATCTTGTCTCATGGCGTAGTATGAAATAAATGTTGTCTGTTCTAGCGTTAAAGCAAAGTATCATGCAATAACTCATATTGCCTCCAAAATGTTGTGAATTCGATTCCCTTCTCAAGATTTCGGTCTCACACCACCTATTCCTATGGAGATGTTTTGTGATAATCAAACCGCCATCTTTATTGTTAATAATCTAGTTTTTCATCAACTCACTAAGCATATTAAGGTTGACTGGTACTCTATTCGAGATATATTAGTGACAAAGAAAATTGTTGTTCCTTATGTTCGCTCAAAAAATTAATTGGGTAATATTCTCACAAAACCATTAGTTTCTTCTACGTTTCCTCGAATTATCTCCTAACTGGGCATGCTTAATCTCTATACTCCAACTTGATATGGAAGTGTTAGAATTCTACTTTATAGTTATCAAGGTAGTTTTGTAATTATCCTCAATACAATTATACTATAAATGGTTGTGTAGCGTAGGGGTTGTTTGAAGCCTCATCATTCTTTACCTAATTTTTCCCTATCTCTCTTTTTCTCTTTTTCTCTTTTTCTCTTTCTCTTCCTCTTCTTTTTTACTTTCAACCCTACCTTAGTATTTTACAATTCAACTTTTACCTTAGACGAAATTTTGGAGTAGAAATTTTTGTTTTCTAATGGTTGGCTCCTTTGATTTCCATGTCCCACAAAATTTAACAAGTTATTTTCCCATTTACTATTCTTCAACCGCATATCCAGATTCAAACAATTTCACAAGAGAACAGAAATAAATTTCAAGTCAATTCCCTCGCTTAAGTTACGAATCCTCTATCAAGTATTATCCCAACCACATGTTAGAATTATTTTTAGCATAACATAAAGAAACTTGTTCCCCTGTTTTGGCATCAGCACCTCTCACCCCACTTACAATTAGAACTGGATTGCCACTAATGAGATGATATGAACCATGAAGTTTCAGAAATGTAATTGATGCAAAGCCGACAGAAACTAATTACCTTCTCAGTAAGATACTTGAAAGCCACCTTCTTCTGTCCAGCTTCATATATATTGCATTGCGAATATATCTGAAGGCCACAAACCATCAATGTTGATAAAGAACTATCCTACTATATAATAATTTACTTCGAATCTTAAAAAATCCACACCAGTACAAACCAAGAAGAAGGAAAGAAACTTACCAGGGGTAAAAGAAAGAAAGAAAGAAAGAAAGAAAGAAAACAGCTGCTAAAAGAATATGTACCTGTGATTCTACACTTGCACAGACAGCATAAATGCCCCAATTCCTGGTGTAATTATTATACAAATGTACTTTCCCGAACCTGACTCGAGGGTGCCGCTGTCGAGTACCATCAAAAAAACAATGATGAATGGTCACTCGAATGCATCTGTCACCAACGTGAGAAGGGTCTGCTCCAATAAGCATTGTCTTGTCATGCTTTGAAAAGTGACATCTGAATACAAAGATTTAATCATTAAGGATATCACAAAAATTAAAAGGATTTTTTAATTTGGCAGATTCAGCTCACCTAGAAACTGTAATATCTGTGCTCCCTCGGGTGATATCTATCAGTCCATCATCATAATCATGGAGGCTACAACGGTCTATCCATATGTGCTTTGAATTAGGTTTAATCTGAATTCCATCAACATCAGGTCCTCTACCGCCTTCAAACTCTAGATTGCATATAATCACATGTTCACACTCCTTCAGCCTCAAACCCTTCCCAGTGAATTTTATCTTCTGTCCCCGCCCATCAATGGTCTTATAAGATGACACACTCAAAAAAGACGAGAGCTCAATAGTGCCTGAAACTTCAAAGACAATCCATAGAGGTTCTTTCTTACGACACCCTTCTCGGAGTGATCCTGGCCCATCATCTGTCATAGCATAAAAATGCATTATGCTTGTATCAAAACTCTACATATAAAGTACACAAAAACAGAGGGAGGGGGGCCCAAATTCCATGGAATTCAAGTTCTCGAACAGATGAATAGGGTATTACCCTTGAAACCAACATAAAGTTTTTCATGAACTACGGAGGACAATGGAAAATACAATGAGTGTGGGTACTGGTACGATAAAGGTAGATCAATTCGGCAAAAACCTAAAAAAGTAGGGTATGGGAATCAGCTACAATACGTCCGTAAAAATTCTATTTTAAAAACTAAATATAGATTTCTTTAATGATTTAGTCTATTAAGAATCAAACCAGCAAATCACTTTTTAATGCCAAAAAAGAGAGGTACCAACAAGAATTAAATGTTATTACATTAAAGAAACTACAAACAAAAGTTTAATTCTAAAATCATGCTAAATATAGACTAAGGTCTTATGAAACTAACTTTATCTGAAGTAATTACTATTTTGGGTGCAATACGACATGTATTTACTAGGTATCATAAAACTAGTACGCATGCAGAAATACAATGCAAAATACCCGCACCCAATATGTACCCCAGTATGAGTACAACATGCTTTTTAAAAGTACCTATGCTTTATAGGCAAAATATAAAATTACAAAATCAGACGACGCAAACCCATTAGTGACAATTACCAAGTTCTCTACTAAGATTCATTTATTAACCTCTCAGCATCTGAATTTTTTTCAAACATTAAGCATGACACATTTCAATGCTACAAGCACCTATGCCAAACCTTCAGCAGCCAAACATTTTCTCACCCAATATCCTTCCAAACCCAGCTTCTCAAATTTAAAGAGTTAAACTTAAACATAAGTGAGAATATGCCCAAATTGTAAATGGGGATGCAAAACATTGTGCTCTCTCCTACTTAGTCCAATCCGAAAATGCCCATTGCATCACAACAACCATAATCGATGGGCTTACATAATTGGCTTCATCAAGCTAGAGTTCAGTAATTTCCCCTCCCAACACATTGCGCTCAAAACAAGACCCTAATGCACCACCACTTTGTGGAAAAAGCATCTCAATCAAATCTAATTGACAGCCTCCCATCAAATTTATATGTTGGTTTAATGTTTTGAAGTGAATTTTTTGAGTAGATTTGTTTTAAATTACTTTTTGGTATAATTCTTCCTCTGACAAATATTTACTACAAATGATATGCTCTTACCCATTTACGTACATTATATTAAATCAATAATTATTTTCTGAATATTACGAAAAACTGAAACTAAAAGTTTTAAAAAAGCAACAAATCAAACATATTTTTGAGGGGTTCCATTTTTTTCCCTTCAAAATCTGTTTTGGGAGAAAACTTCATATATTTTTTCACATAGCACAATCGAATACAATTATCCGATGTATTTTCCACACCTGTGAATGTTATAACAGTTCATAAAACCGAAAAAGAAAAGGGCAATCAATCAATAAAGCGTCTACAAAATTAGCCTCTTAAACAGAAAAAAAATACTGTAGCAATCAGCACAAAACCCTGAATCCAGATATTATGAACCCAAAAAAACCCAAGAACATCCGACCTTCAAGATGAAGAAAAATGCCCAATTTCCAAACAATATTCTAGAGCGTAGATTCCTATGTCTGCACACACACACACACACACACACACACACACACACACACACACAGAGGAGGAGGAACGGGAAATGAGACCTGATAAAGTGGTGACATGATAGAGGGGTCCGTGGAGGCCACCGATGGCAGAGCGGCCGAAACCCTCAGCTTGGCCGGCCAGAGCTCGTAAAGAGGAATCGACGTGAGGGTAGGGCAAGGGCAAGGAGGAGGCCATGTTAGATTTGGATGACGATGAGCTCGTGATCTGAGCATTCCCGAGAGCATTCCCGTGATGTGGGGTAGGGTATTTATAGGGTGGAGTTTCCGAATTACCAGGAGGAGTGCCGTTGGCGGCGTAACGCTTCTTGCGGCCTCCCGGTGTGAAACGGCCGTGTTGGTTCCCCATTGATGACAGCGGTTAAAGCTCGAAGCTCTGCTGAAAGTGAAACTGACAGACCGAAGATTTCAGGAGGGGTATGGCTGAAAAATGTTTTTTGGAAAAGTCTAATTACAATCTAAATTGTACTTTATGTTTTCCTGGATAACTTTGGTGGACTCGAATCTGAGTGTTGGTGGTAACAGGTAACTTATCTAAAACTCATTTAATTTGTAAGTGTTGGTCGGAACTTATCTAAAACTTATTTAATTTGTATTTATAGAGTAAAATATAAGGTGTAACATGAAGTGTTTGTAGTATTGCTCATAATTTTTAGCTTCTCCTCTTTTTTTAATTTTTCTCAAATTTGAGCTAATTTACGCACATTTTAATTAATTTTAAAATAATTAACTGATATTTTTATTAATAGAGTTCAATTAAAGTAAGAATAAAATAACAAAATAAAAGCATAAAAAAAGTTAAGGGTAAATTAACAAATTTGATCAAATAATGATTAAGATCATAAAAGAATACTCATTGATTTATAAACTTTTAACTTAATCGTTGATTTTACCAGTTGCGACAATTATAATAAAGAATGTATTTTCTGCTTTAAAACAAGGTCAGTCATGAGGCAAAACCACAAAGACAATGGCTCTGGATTCCCAATTTTTTTAACAAAAAATGGGTTCTCTAATTTTATTATACCTTTATTGTTTGTATTATTTTTATTATTTTTTAATTCATGATTTTTTTTAAATGGTTGAATGATTAAATGTCATGATTTGCATTTTATTATAGTGGTTTATTATATGTATAAAAGAGAATTTTTTTTCTAATTTTTTGTTTGCTAATTTTTAAAACGTTTGTACAAAAAAAAATATAACTTGTGTAAATTTTATTATTGTTGAATTGTGAAACAACAAGACAAAAATTTAATTCATTATAGTTTATATTATTATAAACTATGTGTAAAACAACAAGATAAAATTTATTAATTTATATGTGTATAGTTTATATTATTATAAGTTTATTAATTTATTATAACTTATAAGTTTAACAATTAAATGCAATAAATAATTAAATTCTTATAAAGAATTTTAAGTAACCAAACAACAGTTATTATTTTATAAGCACACATCTTTATTAATTTATTATATAATTTATAAAAAAAATAGCCGTTGAGCGGGCCTGGG
>JAULJZ010000020.1:8298409-8318574 GCA_032270985.1 Heliamphora pulchella | reverse complement strand
ACGATTCGCCACCTCGGTTTGTCCATTCGTCTGTGGGTGGTATGTAGTACTAAAATCTAGTTTGGTATTTACTAATTTCCATAAACAACGCCAAAAGTGGCTGAGGAAGTGTGTGTCTCTGTCTGACACAATAGAGAAAGGCAGCCCATGCAAACAATAAACCACTTTGAAGTATAATTGTGCCACCTTCACGGCATTTGTGATCTTCTTGCACGAGATAAAGTGTGCCATCTTCGAGAATCTATCCACCACCACATAAATAGAATCACTCCCTCACTGTGGCAGCCCCAACACAAAATCTATGCTGACATCCTTCTACAGTTGAGATGGGATGGACAACGGGGTTTACAGCCCGGCATTCGTAGCAGTTCCCTTGGACACTTGACATATATGACATCCCTCACAAATTTGTAAATTTCTCGCCGCATGGAAGGCCAAAAATAAGAAGTTGCCACTAGCTCGTAAGTCTTATCTCTCCCCATGTGGCCTTCTTTTAAATTCTGTAGATGCAATTCTGGTGTAACACTATATGTCAATATAATAAATCATGATGGACTTACCAATAAATAGTCGTAGGGCTTGATTCATCACCCTCATAAACGTGCTTGGCGCGCTGGATAAACCGAAAGACATAACCAACCACTCATACAATCCCTCCCTGGTTTTATAGGCAGTTTGCCACTCGTCACCAGGTCTGATGTGTATCTGGTGGTATTCGCTCTTCAAATCCATCTTTGTGAACACTTGTACTCCAACCAATTGGTCTAACAAATCATCTAATCTAGGAATTGGAAACTAGTAATTGACTATTATTTTATTGATTGCTCTGCTATCCACACACATCCGCCATAAACCATCTTTTTTGGAGTAAATAACGTCGGTACTGCACAGGGACTTAGGCTCTCTCTAATGAAACCTTTGGATAACAGCCCTTCCACTTGTCTTCTCAGCTCCTCATGCTCTTTCGGACTCATTTGATAATGGGCTCTATTGGAAAGATTCGAACTAGGCACCAAATCAATTTGGTGTTAAATCTTTCATAGTAGCGGTAACCCCAGGGGAAGCTCTTCTGGGAACACATCATTGAATACTATTAATAGAGGTTTGACCAATTCGGGAACAGATTTAGAAATCTCAAAACCTTTGTTGCCCAATCAGCACGAATATTAGTTTTGTCTCTGCCAACTCTATCTCGAACTTTGCCCTCAATAGGAAATATGTTCCCTCCGCAGCTTGTGGTTTGCAATTAGCCTCCTTGGTAGGTAGGAGTACAATCTTTGTGTCACCAAACACAAAACTATACGTATTCGCACGCCCATCATGCTTTGCTTATCGATCATATTTCCATAGTCACCCCAAAAGTAGATGGCATGCGTCCATTGCAACCACATTACACCAAGCCTTATCTTTATATTTTGGACCAACAGAAAAGGAAATGAGGCATCTTTTGGTCAACTTTACCTCACTACCCTTCTTCAACCATGCTAGCTTGTAAGGATTTGGGTGTTGCTCTATCTTCAAACCCAACTTCTAGATTGCCTCTTCGGACACTACATTCTTGTGATTGCTAGAGTCGACAATAAAATGGCACACCTTGCTACCAATGGTGTACATCGACTAAAAGATGTTGCGTAGCCACTCATCTCCTTCGACTTCTCGTGGAGCAAAATAAGCCCATCGGACTACTAACAATGGTCCTTGGTCGGCAGTAACATGCTTTTATTGTACATTGGGATCTTTGAGATCATAATCTAGTGTACGTTCAGAATCTGCCTTCAGATCTTCTGTAGATTCTCCAATCTCCACAAATAGGGTCTTCCTAGGTTAGTCACTCTTTCTACAATTTGTCGCTCGGTGACCTAGTTTGCTATACTTGAAGAACTTAAACCCAGATGGGGATGCCCTAATAACATGTGTGCTATGGTTGATCTCGTTGCAGACTTTGTATTGGTCGAAACTAGATTCACCCTTGTAGGATTTGAACCACCCCAGTTTACCTTAGTAGGTCGGCATCTGAACTTCTTTTCCAACTGTAGAGCCTTCTGATGAGCATCTAAGATCGAATACACATTAAACAGGTTTAGTGTATCCCGAAACTGCTGCCGCATGCCTTCAATATAACGTGACACCAATTGTAATCACTAGTACATTAATCTTGCATAATTGTAGGGAAGAAAAGCATCACGCATGTGCTTCTTTAGATTCTTCCACGAACCAATCTTCTATTTTCCCTACCTTACTCAGGTGAGTTTGAGTTGTTGCCACCATACCGCAGCCCTACCTCAAAATCGCGTAGCCACCAAAGGAACCCGTTTGGCCTTATGAACCTCTTTGAAATCCAGGATTTCTTCAACAGCACTAATCCAGTCTAGGAACTCTTCTAGCGCCAGGCCTTCTTGGAAATCTAACAAGTCAATCTTCAACCTAGACTCATAGTGTCTATAATCATGGTTATTAACTATGACTCCTCTTCGACTCCCCCTCGGATGGTATTCAGCAAAAGGGTTAGAACCGTCACCAATTAGTTCATCCTCCTCCTAAGGATGTAGGTTTGTTAGATGATGGCGAGGATGATTCACAACCTCTATGGCTGTAATCTGCGATAATTGCATCACGAAGCTGCGTTAATTCCTCCACTTGGGCATCTCATACAAGATTGTCTCGCTCAGGCACCTCTTCGACAGCAGCAAATCTGTCCCTCATTCTTGTGGCGCTGTGATTTAGGATTTGGTTCAAAAGTAAAGTAGAGAGTTTAAGAGTTATTATGAAAACTTTTTAGCACCTTAGAAACCAAAATATTTTGAAAACTCTTTTTACGAAAATAGAGTCGCCACTTGATTTTTGAGAAAAACTAAGAAAAATAAAAAGGAGCCACTGATCTTTAGAACATTAACCAGAGAAAATAAGGGTTCGGGGGCTAAGGTACGAATCGAAAAAGGTGTTGGCACCCCGTTCGCCTAACTGTGAGGTTGGCCTCTGCTAATCATTATTGGTTCTTAAATTATATGTCTCAAATGCATGCAAATACAGAAAATATGGGCAAAGAGAGAACATTCAAAATTAAATAATAAAAATATATATTATAGGTATATAGAATGCTAAACAAAGTATAAAAAAAAATTCTAAATCCTAAGGCATGCAAATTCTAGCTAAAGGGTACATGGAGCAAACCGCATGCGATATATAAAGTATAAAATCATTTAGGTGAAACTAGCAAACCCTAATCATGTCAAAATAAAACTATGATTAACACTAGCATAACATAGGTTTAAATGAAAGGGAAATAGATCTATGGATTTCTAAGATTTAAACATGTTGATCTATACTACAAACTGCAAACTAGACATCTTATATCATCAACAGAATATTGTAAAGGCAAAATTGAGATACTGAAAAAGTAAACATGTTGCAACTGTCACATATGAATGGTGCGGTCGCAACTCTAGAAGACCAAAAGATTGTGGTCGTGAGGAACAGAATCAAAATCGCAAACATGTTAGTGCTACTTTGTAACGACCGCAACTACAGAAGTTGCGACCGCAAGGAATCTGAGCATTGTTTTAATGGACAGTGTATTAGGGTGCTAGTGTGCATTATAAACAGAACACAATTGAGATTATTCGCACCAAAACTAAAGAATAAGCATGCAATTCGGCAATTGAAATTCAAATTCAAAACCCGACCTCTCCACAGGGATAGAAAATGTGAGGAGAAAAATGTCGAGGTTCCAACAAAATACCTGAAACGCAACTATCTAGAGGAGTTCTCAAGTTGTGAAATGTAGAATCGTCAACTCAATCCTCGAGAAGCAGTCCTATTCTAGTATCCGAGTCAAGACCAAACAGTAGTATGGATTGAGATATGTGTCGGGAGTACGACAGAGTATCGGTGTACTTGAATTGTCCTCGATAAAGCAGCAGTATATTGATGTTAGCCAAAAAGGTCCTTAAAATCACACCAAAAGTGTGTTTATATAGAACATGCCAACCAATGAGGTACTGCCACATTCGATGCTCAAACTGGGCTCAACAAGTTTGCATTTGCTACCTTCGAAGGTTGCAACCGAGAGGCACAAGGTTGTGATCGTAACAAAGTTTAAGATTTTCAAGAGTTTCACATTGCGGCCGCAACAATCAACATAATGGTTGCAAGGTTCAAAGGTTGCAAGTGAATTACTTAGGCCAATGAACAACTAGGTCGCAAGGTTTGAAGGTTGCGGGTTCAGTGATTTGAGAATTTTGATCATTTGGTTCGAATGCTAGACTTGGATTACTTTCCGTCGATCGTTTAGAGATATCACTCAACTTGATTTTTATCATTGAGCTCACCCAGATAGACTTAAGATTCGGCAAAGTCAAATTAGGGTGTCTACAGTTGCTCATCTTTGATATGACTTGCGCAGCAATGCGTGATGCGAGTTATGTCAAAGACTCAGAGACAATATTCATTTAATTGAGCAGCCCATCTTAGGCTACAAAACACAAGCATATAGATGATGGTGGTCGTGTTTGAGCTTCCGTCAAGCTGCCTACGTACCTATTTGCTAAGGATCAGACTAAAACGTAGTTTCGAGACAAATGTAACATGATACAGCTACTAAACATGATGCAAATGCTAAACACGATTAACAGATACCTTAAAGGTCGAGTCAAGACCCCAAGGAGCACCCACAAACAATAATTCGAAGATTGAGTCAAGATTTAAGAACTTGGCTGGGAATAAAATATTCACAAGGATTGAGTCAAGATCCTAGAAATTATCTTAACCGAAAAAGCAATCCAAATTAATAGGTCGAGTCAAGATCTAAAAATTCAGGACGAGAACGTAATAAAAATAATTAAAAAGTCGAATCAAAATTTTAAAATTAAATTTATTAGGAGAAAACTATAAATTAATTGGTCGAGTTAATACCTAAAAATTCGAGACGAGAACGGGATAAAAATAATTAAAAAATCGAGTCAAGATTTTAAAATTATTCTCATCAGGAGAAAATCACAAATTAATGGGTCGAATCAAAACTTAAAAATTTGGGACTAGAACACGGGATAAAAATAATTAAAAAGTTAAGTTAAAACTTTAAAGTTATTTTAATTGGAAGAAAATCACAAATTAATAGGTCGAATTATGACCTAAAAATTTGAGATGAGAACAAAGGATAAAAATAATTAAAAAGTCAACTCAAGATTTTAAAATTAAATTTATCGAGAGAAAATCACAAATTAACAGGTCGAGTAAGACCTAAAAATTCGGGACGAACACGGGATAAAAATAATTAAAAAGTCGAGTCAAGACTTTAAAACTATTTTAAACCCCAAAAACAAACAACCAAACAAGCCTTAAAGAGTAATCATGGCAAACAAAATGCAATCATGACAAAATAGGTACACCTGTAACATTCAAATATTGCGATCACATGGTGAAAAGGACGAGGTTGCGATGTGACCATTGCTCACCAACTCTGGATGTTGCGTTCGTAAAGTATAATCGCCATAAAGGCCCTCTAGACGTGCGGATCAGCTTCACTTGCATCCCTTGCTCTCTTTCTCTCTAACCTCTTTGAACTCTCTTAAACTCTTTTGGTTCTCCTCTTGGCTTTTGAGACTTTCTTTATCTTTTCGGTTATTTCCTCTACATGCTAGGCCACAGTAATGGTGATGACATCCTCGGGGCACGATGAGGACCTTCTGATTTCGATAACACTTTCCTTGGTGCTATTGGGGGAGTTGGTTCTAGTATTTCCACTGGTGGGATTTCTGCTCCTCAGCCTTTCACTGCTATGGGGGTGATGGACATATTGGTGATCGAGGTTGAGCGGTCTTTACTTCGTGTTGCTGAGGATCAGGATAGAGCGACACGAGCGGCAGCGGTAGCAGCAGCGTAAGAAGGCAACGGCAAATCAGGCAACTGCTGAGGCTAAGATAGCAGGTTTCTTGGATCCCCACGCTGGCGAGGGTATTCCTGCTCCCTTTGACCGTCATTATGCTCCAGCTCCTCACTGTTTGAGGCCCAGTGGGATGAGGAGATACGAGCCTCCAGTCGCTGATGTTACTCCCGACCTTTTTCTCCGCGAGCCACATGACCACCTTTCCCGCCATAATCATGCGATAAGTTCTTTTTTCTCAATTCATAATGTTGGAGCAAGCTCTGTAGCTTTATATTCAAACATAGATGCATGTCTAGGATCCCCCATTACTCGTGATATGATGTATGTGATTTAAAGGACTTATAACAAATTGCCCCAATTAAAATGCAATAACATATAATGGACATAAATGCAATTCAACCACACTATTAATATTAAAAGGACAAACCTAGACATCGAACCATGAATCTAACAGAAAACCTGAGCAATTGGAGTTATCGAACAAACACTTAGATGCTAGGATTTAGAACACAAGCACTAGGAGGCAGGGCCTAGAACATTGGGGTTTAGCAAACCTAGAGATCGTCTCATGAACCTAGGGTTTTTAGATAGAGATTTGTCTGGCGCGCTAAGGCTTAGGGTGCCTAGCTTGCTAGGGCTTAATAAACCTAAGACACTATCTGGACTTAGGACTACCTAGTCAATGCTTCGTATATGACTATAATTTGATTTGTCTGGTGCACCAGGGCTTAGGGTACTTGAGGAGCAAGGCTTTGGCAAACCTAGGGATCGTCTCATGAACCTAGGACCTAAACAATGCTTCGCATATGACTAGAATTTGATTTTCCTGGTGTACCAGGACTTTAGAAAACCTAGGGATCGTCTCACGAACCTAGAACCTAGACGACGCTTTACATATGACTAGGATTTGATTTGCCTGGCGCACTAGGGCTTAAAAAACCTAGGGATCGTCTCACGAACTTAGAACCTAGTTAACGCTTCACATATGACTAGGATTTGATTTGCCTGCGCATAAGGGCTTAGAAAACATAGAGATTATCTCACGAACCTAGAACCTAGACAACACTTCGCATTTGAATATGATTTGAAACAAAGTTTTGCCTTATTGCATTAGGGCTTTAGAAAATCTAAGGATCGTCTCACGAACCTAGGACCTAGAAAAATCTTTGCATATGACCAGGATTTAAAACAGGTTTTGCCTGGTGTACCAGGGCTTGGAAAACGTGAGGATTGTCTTATGAACCTAGGACCTAAACAACGCTTCACATACGACTAGGATTTGATTTGCATGGCGCACCAGGGCTTAGAAAACCTAGGGATTGTCTCATGAAACTAGTACATAGACAACGCTTCACATATAACTAAGATTTGGTTATTTCTCTTTTTTCATTCTCTTTTCGTTCCCTTTGATCTAACTGCTTTTATTATGTTATCTGATCCTCTTCTTTTTTGCTTTTATATGCTGGTCGATCTATTCGTGGCTTTGGTGGCTCCGGGGAAGTGTTGGAGTGGTATGCTGTTCTCCTTGCCCCCAGCTGAGCTTTTGTTGTCGGTTCTGGCTTTGCACGATTTATACCATTGCTGGGTGAGACTAGCAATGACAGGATTCAGATGATAGTGCTAGCTGAGAGGTGGTAGGAGACCACCAACACATTTCATTTCATAACATTTGAGGCGACCTTGACCTTGTTCAATTTTGCTATGCTCACTGGCATCCGGGTTGGCAGCGAACTCATCCCCTTCGATCTCGACATGCCATTATCTACAAAGGCTCTTACATACTTCCTGGGCACCATTCCGAACTAGATGGACCAGAGGCGCGTCCGTAACACCTGGTTTTACTTGCATTTTCGTCATTTTCATTGCACAAAGCCCCGCCACTATGAGTGGGTCGACCGAGCCTTGCTATTGTACATGTTTGGTGTCTCCTTATTTGCAAACAAGGAAAAACCGTTCATCTTCATTATCTAGGAGCCCTCTTTCACCTGGATCAGGTTACTTCATACGACTGGGGCAGTGTGGCCCTTGTTACCCTCTATAGCTCTATGAGGGCAATGACACGGATCCCGCATGAGCTAAGCGTGGCGGGGTACTAGAGGATTTAGGAGGTATATTCTTATCTCTGTATTTTTGTACTCATTCTTTTATATATCTGTCTCCTGTTCTTCTGCTGACTTTTTTTTTTTACAGTTGTGGAGCTACGAGTTCCTCAAGATGTACGTCCCGGCGAACTCCTGTGAAGATCCTCTGGTGATCTGGTGGGCCCGGGGATTGAAGGGGAGAAAGCACGAAGGGAAGAGTTTAGACTGAATTTGCGAGTCTCTGGACCGGTTGACCCTTGACCAAGTATAACTTCTACCTCCCATTCTTTGTACTACTACTTTCTCTGATCACACTAATCTCACTGTTCACACTGTTTACTGTTCTTTGTATTTGTTCACTGATTTGTTCACTACTTTGATACTGATCTGTTCACTGCTCTATTACTGATCTGTTCACTAATCTTACTCTATTCTGCCTCTATTCTCTGACCAGATATCTTCTTTCCTTTATAGATTCATTAGGATGTTTGGTAAGAGATGGAGGAGAGGGCTGGCGCAGATCTGATGCACAGTTGTGGCACTTATGGGTTACAAGTTTTGTTAGAGGGCCCGTTTTACTGGGAGTAGTATCTGGGAGAGTGAGTTGTCCGGCAGTCCCTCAGCTTGGATCACTTTTGGATCCCCGTACCTTCTTTAACTTCTATGCATCTGACAGATTACATGGGCAGCCTCGACATTATGCTGGAGGTAGCTGGAGCCCCAGCGTCTGCCCTTTTAGAGCTAGTTAGAGATTTTACGACATGGGCAAGGGGACATCTGATGGGACCAATTGGCCCTCGTCCAGGAGCTGCATGGGATCTACCAGTTGGGCCAAGTAGAGTCAGGAGGAGAGGGAGAGAGGTAAAGGCAACAACCACCCCGGGAGCAGGAGCAGAGGCATGAGCTGGGGTTGCTGGTGCTACTGGTGCTGGCAGTGCAGCTAGTGTAGGAGCAGGGGCATCCATGAAGGTACCGTGAGCCGTCACAATTTTGGTTACAGGATATCCTTTTGATATCTCTATTCCAGTTCCTCTAGCCCCATAGTTCAGAGTAGATCTTGGCCAGGTTTGTCTCATTTTCATAGCTTTCTTCTTTGATCCTTCTTGTTTTTAGTTACTCAACTTCCTCTTGGTAGGTGGACCAGGCTTGGTTGGATCGCCACATGCTTCTATTGAGTGGTATGAGGACCTTGATTCGCCAGCAGGATGCTGCTCTCCGTACAGTCGGGGTCGTCTTCACTCCTACAACCATCGAGAATATGAGTATCTCTCAACTTTCTCTTGTTGTTTGTCTCTTCATTCTTTTCTTTGCCCTAACCCTTATTCCTTTTTTACAGCAGTGTGCTCCAGTTCTAGTTTGAGGTCGCGATCGTGTTACTCGTGCTACTTCTTCTCGGGCCCGCTCCAGAGGATCCTCATCAGTTTAGAGTTACCCCAGGATAGTCTCTTTCTCCAGCAACGAAGATGACAACGGCAATAATTTTGACGAGTTATTTGACTCCGTCGAGGTTAACCCTTCGGATGCTGGCCCTTCTACCCGTCGAGTCCGTCAGAAACAGTAAGAGAGAGAGAGAGAGAGAGAGAGATTCTTCTCCCTTTTTATATATGTACTGCTTTACTCTTCATACTTTTGATAAATTACGATGCGTTTAATTCTTTTGGGCTTGCGTGTCCCAGTTTCACTTGATGATGGGCTGGGGTGCCGCTGCTACACTTTCAGATACACTTGGGTATTTGAGCCTTTTACCATTCTATTCATATGATTTTACTTACATGATCTTTCTTTCTTCTGCTTAAACTGTCTTGGTTGCATGATACAGATCTTGAGTCACAGTCTAACTTATGCAAATCTGTTTCTTATTCTTAACAAACATGAATGTCTTGTTTGAAAGCAATAAACAATAGAAAAGAATTCACATAATATAAGAGACACAAAAAGGGTGCAAAAGAGGTATACCAGCAACCTTTGAAAGTTGCGGTCATAGATTTATAACCTTGCGGTCGCAAAGAAGGTCAAGGGTAAGGACACGATAGCAAGGATTTGAAGGTTGCGGCCATGTACTGGATGTCGCGGTTGTACTTTGGATGTTGCGGTCGCTCACTCCAAGGTGGTGGTCGCAAGAATCTTTGGATTTTCCCAAGCCTTCTGATGTTTAGTCTCTTCATGCCTTATAAGTATGAACTAGGGTCCCCCATTTTCTGTCACTTTCACCTCAATGGCTTCCTTTCATAGCTTACTCTTTGCATGCATAGACGAGTTTTCACCTATCAAGCATCATAACTTCGCCTAATTTGGTATTAACTCTCTATTTTTCCTGATAGCTATTAAGATCAACAAACTACTATTGAGAGCTGCTATACAACTGTGAGATCCACAACCCCATCTTTTTCGCTTCGACCTTGAAGAATTGCGCCCCACCATAGAGGAGTTTGCTGCTATTCTGGACCTCACCTCGTGAAAGTCTGTTGTTGTGTCGAATTTCTTCCTTTCTAATCGGCAGCAGATAATACAACTCTGAGGCTTATCCAAGATAGAGGCTTTCCTTTTGACATTCGACGACTGCCTCAACATTCCTTGGATTATAGACAGATTTCATTCTATCGACGACCATAGCGGCCTTGGCTTTCAGTTAGGGTGCCGTTATGCCTTGTGTTTCTACTTTCTTGCTCGGTACCTCTTTATTTTTTTTGATGGATGAGTTAGCTGTTCGCTAGTTGACATTGCGGGTCAGATGTGGTCGAAAAAGGACTTTGTCTCGATGATACTTATTGAAACTTTGAATGGCCTGGATGTTGTTCGTCGAAGCAGGACTACTACTTTTGCCAGCAGCTTTTTACTTCTTCAGGTAAACTTAATGTTTTCCTTTTTAGCAACTCTTTATTAGCATGTTCTTGATGTTTTCAACCTTTCAAAATGCCTGTGTGCTACCCCTCGGTCCCTCATAAATACATAATTCTCTTTCATCTAAGGGAGTAGATTAATCACCTCCTACTTGCCTCTTTCACGAGTCTTCGACGATCAATTCATCTTCTTCTCGAGCCTTTATTAGGGGCCCTCCTGCTGTGCCCTCAAGGGTGTCAGTTTCATCCCAACTTAACTATCACGGCTGTGTTCATATATGAAATTCCTGCACTTTGGTGTCGTCCAAGGGTGCTTTCCTGTTTCCCTGTCCGGTTTCTTTTGTCCCCTCATCATGTCTCCCGCCCATCTTGTAGTCCTCTTCGGCCATTTTTGCATAACTGAATATCGCTTGCTCCTTCGCTCTCCCTCACTCCTTCGCTTGCAGTACTGAAAGCTATTCTTCGACTTTTCTCTCTTTTTGCTTTATGTCTCTTGGCTTTTACTACTATCCTTTCCTTTTGCTTTATTTCTTACTTTATTTTATCGCACATCTCTCATTTTACTAATTTCTCTCAATTTTTACCTCTAAAACTCTTTTGCAGATATGGGTAATGAAGAAAGTGAACCTGATACAGAAGCTGGCCATAGACAGGTACAACGCTGCGACCCTCGTCTATCATCCTTACTATTTGGTATGCACAGTTGAGATAGCTTAGAGGCAGTATCTTTCCTCTTTAACAGAAGCATATATTACTTGGCAATGTTCTTGGTGACGAATCCCTACTATGACCTTGACCACTATGGACCATCTCGACGTCTTGCTGATTGGCTTGTGACTGTCCACTTTTTATTATCCACACCGGATCATGAGGCAGTTTGGTCGGAGCTAGATCATATTCCGTGGTGTTCGGGGTTGTATGTACTCGTCTTCCTTTCAGGCCCCGTTCTTGGCAAAATATCAGGAGTATAAGGCATGATTGATCTAGGATAGAGAGAAACAAAACAAAGAGGAAGGCAAACAGGAGTCAAAGAGGAGGAAGACTTGAGAGACCCATTTTACTTTTCAAGATTTCATGGCTTTTCTTTATTTTTTTAGAGTTTAGGACTTGCATGCTCACCCTTTATTTTTAAAACCTTGTAATCATAGCTGAAATGAAATATTTCACTTTTTTCTTGAAAAAGGTTTGCAATTATCTTAAGTTTTTTTTATTTTTGCAATATGGATGACTTTATTATCAGAACTCAAAGACAGATTTGCATTGATCTTTTACTTAGACTTAAAGATGGCTTATACAAAGAAAGTGGTCGAACTTCTTAAAAGAAGCTGCCTACGTATCCCAAGAAAGTAGAATCAGGCCTTAACGTAGTTTGGGATCGATTTACTCTCGGGTTTTAACACTCTCCTTTTGTGGTGTCCTAAATTTTTCCAAGGTCGCCCTCTCGAGTTTTCAGTCTTGCGAGCTGCTCTAACTTTTTTTCTGGGCTGCTTTTTCGATTTTTAACCCAACGAGCTTTTATTTTATTTATTTTTCTCTCAAGGGTTGTACTTTTTAAGTTGGTCTAGGTTGATCGGAGTGGAGAACGTATAGCCACTCAGTTCCATAATGATTATTACACCACCAATCATAATGTTTTGATCAGAAACGGCCCGGATTAGTTTGGCTTGAACTTGCCCCTTGGGTCAAATACGGGAGTCCCGATTTCCTTAAGAACCAAGTCACATTCTTTCAGATCCCTAGTCTTGACCTTCTTATTGAACGCACGAGTTATCCTCTTTTGATATCCTTGTATATGAAATAGAGTCTATAAGCTTCTTTCATCAAACAAAAGTAGCTCTTCCATTTGATTCTTTTTCCATTCTACCTCCGGAATGTTGGCCTAAACTATTACTCTTAGTGAAGGGATTTCCACTTCAATAGGAAGAACAACTTCCATCTCATACACTAAGGAGTAAGGCGCAGTTTCTGTTGAAGTTCTAATTGACGTCCTGTATCCCCATAGTGCAAACGGCAGATGCTCTGGCCAATTTTTGTGTGAGCTAATCATCTTTTGTAGAATTTTCTTTACGTTCTTGATTGCTGCTTCGACTGCCCCGTTGGTTTGTGTCTAGTACTATGACGACTTGTGAACCACTATCTAATAATCTTCAAAATGGTCCAAGACCTCACCTTGGAAGTGTGAACCGTTGTCTGAGATAACCTCGTGAGGAACCCTGTATTATAAATGATATTTTGCTTGATGAACTTGGCAACATGAGAAGCTTTCAACACCAAGTAGGAGATGAATTCCACCCACTTGGTAAAATAATCAATGGCCACCAAAATAAATTCATGAACATTTGAAGTCTTTGGTGTTATCCTGTCAATCACATCAATGCCCTATACTAAAAATGGCCATGGCGACGTCAGGCTATACATCTGGGATGAGGGAACATGCATAAGGTTCGCATGGATCTGACACTTATAGCATCTTCGTACAAACTCCATACAGTTCGTCTTCATTATCATCCTAAAATACCCTTGTCGTAGGATCTTCTTGGCTAACATATTTTGGCTTATATAAGGCCCGCAGACTCTAGCATGGATCTTTTTCATCATTTCTCGGCCTTCTTCACTGTTGACACATAGCTTGTTGACCCCGGAATGCCTTCCCTTGTATAACATTCCCCCGCAAGTGAAAAACTGTGCAGATAATCTTCTTATAATTCTTTTGTCCTTTTTGCTAGCAAACTTGGGGTATTCTTCTTTCTTCACAATGTTCTAAATGTCAAAATACCAAGGGAGCTCATCGGTGCTTTCTTCGATTGCTGCTGTCATCTTGTATGTTGGCTTCCTCTTCTACTCAATTATCAATGGCCACATTCTGACCCAGATGGTATGTCATTCATTGATGCCAAAGTAGCCAGTGTGTCTGTAAACTTGTTCTGTAGTCTTGGAACATGGGTAAAAATCACTGGTTCAAAACATAGTATCAACTTTTCAAACACTTGGTGATAAAGAATTAGAGTTACGTCTTTGACCTTTCATTCTTCTCTTACCTGTGAGATTGCTAATGCCGAATCTCTGATGACTTTCACTTTTTTTGCCTCTAGTTTTAGGGTTGCCTCTAACTCAGCTAAGCATGTCTCATACTCAGCTTGATTGTTGGTAACTTTAAAGTTGAGTTTCAAAGATAAGGGAACATGCGAATCGTCAAGAGTGACAAGGAGAACCCCGATTCTATGGCCGTACTGATTAGATGCCCTATCAAAATACAAAGTCTATTTTTCATTCTTGACTCCCATGAGCTGCTCATCGAGAAACTAGAACTCGACGTCTTCGTCTCCTTTGATTGGTTGATCTGCCAAAAATTCTACAATGGCTCTGCCCTTTACTGACTTTCTGGTGACATACCTAAGATCAAACTCTAACAGCAATAACAACCACCAGGCCAGCCTTTCTGTTAGTGCCGGCTTCTCGAATAAGTACTTTAAGGATCCATCCGGGAAATTATATTCACTGTAAAAGACAGCATGTCATGCCTTAGTTTTTGGGAGGCCCAAATCAAAGCCCAACATGTCTTCTCCAGTGACGTATATCGCATCTCGAACCCAGTCATCTTCTTTCTCAAGTAGTAGACTGCCTTCTCAATTCTAATTTCTCCTTCTTGTGTCAACATGCATCCCATAGCCGAATCAATTATTGACAAATAGAGAATCAATGGCCTATTGGGCTCGGAAGGAATCAGAACAGGTGGGTTTTGCAAGTAATGACCACAACTTCAAAAGCGTATTGGCATTTCTGATCCCATTTGAACTTGACCCCTTTTTTTAGCACCTGACTTCTCGCTCGGTCTTTAGAGGAGGAATTTTCATGATTGCTTTGATTTTCGACGAATCGACCTCGATGCCCTATTGAGTAATCATAAATCAGAGCATCTTTCCTACTGTGACCCCAAAGACGCACTCTGTAAGTTAAGTCGCATCTTGTACTTTCTGATCTTTTCAAAAAACTTTTGCAGTGCTACAATATGATCACCCCAATCTTTAGATTTCACTATCATATCATCTACATACATCTCGACTTCTTTGTGTATCATATCGTGCAACAAAGTAGTAGTAGCCCTTTGATAGGTTTCCTCTGCATTCTTTAGACCTAATGGCATCACATGATAATAGTAGGTGCCCTAAGGTGTAGTGAATGTAGTCTTTTCTCTATTTTCAGGGTTCATTAGGATTTGATAGTACTCGAAAAAAGCATCCATAAATGACAAGAGAGTGTGCCTCGCTGTACTATCCTCCAAAACATCAATATGCGACAGTGGAAAATTGTACTTTGGGCTAGCCTTATTGAGTTCTCAAAAGTTCACACAAACTCGGATGCCTCCGTCCTTCTTCAAAATCGGGACAATGTTCACCACTCACTTCGGATATTTAGTTACCATAAGGAAATCATTGTTGATCTGCTTAGTGACATCTTTTTTGATCTTTAGTGCCCATTCTAGCTGTATCAAATTAAATTTCTGTTTGAATCGTTTAGCATCGGGATACAAAGGGATATGGTGTTGAACATGTTGGAGGCAAACTGTCAAGATCATTGATTTGTATATAATTTTTTGAAAAATAAAAACTGGACGGACAATTGTTAAAACAGACTCTAGATAAAAAAAATTTGAGGTCGAACGATCAAAAATAAAAATCTGTGCGACCACGGTTAATTTAGATAAATACCTTTCGGTCGTTTCTTCAACTACGAACTTTAATTCTCCGAGTTGAAGCTTCGAACAAATCTTCTACTATATTCTTGATACGATTCTCGAACGTAGTATGAGCTATGATCTTTCGAGAATTGGTACCGGCAGAACCTGGGCAACCTTAGTCTTGAAAGACAACTTATGAATTTGGTTTAGTCTACCCACATATTTATAGGTTACAGTAGGGACCTGTGAAGTAATTATGACATAGACTTTTAGTGTGACCCAGATAACCTTCCAACAGTTTCTACAAATATGCAAACCTCTCAGCAGTTTCTGTAATTATGAAAATCTTGCAGTGATTTTTATAAAGTCTTGGCCGGTAGGCTCTTTGTAAAATGATCTATAAGGTTATCTCTTGATGCAATCTTGGTCACAGCAATATCATCCATTTATACAATTTCTCCTATCAGGTGATACTTACGCTCGATGTGCTTTTTTTTCTTGTGGACTCTTGGGTCTTTCAAGTTTGTAATCGCTCTGCTATTATCACAATAAAGTGTAATAGCTGATTGAACTGAAGGCACCACATCTAGATCCAACAAGAAGTTCCTGAGCCAAACGGCCTCCTTGGCTGCTTCAGAAGCTGCTAAGTACTCGGCCTCCATGGTAGAATTAGTAATGTAGGACTGCTTGATACTCCTTCAACTTAAAACTTCACCTCTCAAGGTAAACACATATTTTGAGGTAGACTTATGAAAATCTTTGTCTGACTGGAAGTCTGAGTCTGTGTACCCCAAAGGTACTAAACTCTCTGTCTGGTAAATCAACATATAATTCCTAATCCTTTTTAGGTAATTAATTATATTTTTTACCGCAGTTCAATGCTTCTGCCTTGGATTAGACTGATATCTGCTAACCATGCTAACGGTAAAGCAGATGTCGGGTCTTGTACAAAGCATAGCATACATTAGACTTCCAACTACTGAAGTATAAGGAACTATATTCATCTTCTCTACCTTTTCAGGTGTCTTAGGACACTGATCCTTGGATAGAGTGATTCTATTCCTGAAAGAAAAAAACCATTTCTTGAAATCTTGTATGCTAAAACTAGTAAGAATATCATCGATATACTTTACTTATGATAAGCCCAACATCCTTTGTTTTTAATCTCACAAAAGCTAGATCCCAAGGATGTAACTGGCTTCTCCCAAGTCCTTCACATCGAACTGTCTAGATAACCATACTTTTACAAAAATAACACCCCACATCATTTTCGATGAGTAAGATATTATCTACATAAAGTATTAAAAAGACCACCACACTTCTATCACGCTTCTTGTACATACATGACTCATCTGGACTCTAATCAAAATCATAAGACTTTATGGCTTAATCAAATCGAGTATTCTAAGATCTCGATGCCTACTTAAGTTCATAAATAGATCTTTTAAGCTTGCACAACATGTGCTCCTAGCCCTTTGTTATGACACCGTTTGGTTGTATCATATAGGTACACTCATCACGACTTCCATTAAGAAAAGCTATCTTGACAACCATTTATCAAATTTCGTAATCGAAATAAGCCGCAATGGATAAGAGAATCTAAATAGTATAGATAAGAGAATCCAGATAGACTTAGGCATAGCTAATGGCGAAAAGATTTTCTCATAATCGATCCCTTATTTCTGAGTGAATCCTTTTACAACAACCCTAACTTTGAAGGTTTCATTCTTTCCGTCTGCTCCTTTCTTCCTCTTGTAGATCCACTTACATTTGATGGATTTTATCCCTTCAGGTGATTTTACATGTTCCTAAACCTGATTAGAATACATAGATTTCATCTTAGAATTCATAGCCTTTTGCCAAATATCTGCATCTTTGTTCTGAAGTGCTTTATTGTAATTACATGGTTTGATATCCAATTTTTCCAGGATCCTATCAAAAGTTTTAATGAACAATCCTCCTACTACGATGAGACATTACCAACGTTTGTGTACTAGAAGTAACGTGCTGTGTAGAATCCGAACCATGTGCACCATTACCCACATGCTCGTCAGGCATGTTAATAGTAGCAACCCGATCAGGATCTGTACCTGTCCCGATAATCCTCCCATTACAACGAGACAATGGAATATCAGTGACTTGTGGTTCTTCTTCTATTCTACTGGTATTTTCTCTTAATTCTTTCAGAATAATTTTACTTTTGCGCCGGTGGTCCATAATATAATCTTCTTCTAAGAATCGGACATTGGTGCTAACAATGACCTTTTGATCTTTAGGATTATAAAATAAACCACCATTCATTCCCTTGGAATACCCGACAAAGAAAAAAACTTCTGTCCTCGGTTCCAACTTACCCGTGTTTTCTTTCAGCACATGTGCTGGACACTCCCAAATCTGAATATGTCTCAAACTAAGCTTACGCTTGTAGACATCCCAATCTAATCAAGCAGAATCTTAGGCACCCTTTTTGAATGCACCTCGATGGCGAAAGAATGAGATTCAGACTTAAGGATATTCCTAAGCAAGTAAAAACACAAAAACCATCAAAGAACCCAAGCCGTGACCTTCATTTCTAATGGCCACCACAATTTGATTCTCATCGCCACATTTTCATCTTGGCCACTACTTTACACGTAACGGCCGTGACATTTTGATTATAGCCGCAATATTTGGCTACCATAAAGGTAGCGGCCTGTACTGTAACAAGTATAAAGGTTACGGCCTGAACAGTTAAAAAGCATAAAGGTAACGGTCGTTACTATTACCACTTTTGGGATAGGTGGCAAGATCCCAGAGGGGGTCTGCCTTGCCCATTTTGCCTATAAATAGGCGCCGTTTCCAAGCTAAAGAAGGAGAGAACAATTCTAGAATACCTTACTCTGTCAAAATATATTCTCACCCAATATCATATACTTTCCAAGCCATTTTTGTGCTCTTGCTTGCCTTGGAGGAGTACCCGGAGCTTGTATTGGATTAAAGGCATCCCATCTTTATCTCGAAGGGCTATTCAAGGTGGATATACACACGAGGTAATTATAGGAATCACGACTTTTCTCTAAACTCTCATTTTCTTCCTCTGAAGGTGTCATGGGTGAGGTTTTTTTTTTCTTTTCATTTTATTGATTATTTAGCATCCATTTCAATAC
Organism: Heliamphora pulchella; assembly: GCA_032270985.1. Classification (NCBI taxonomy): domain Eukaryota; kingdom Viridiplantae; phylum Streptophyta; class Magnoliopsida; order Ericales; family Sarraceniaceae; genus Heliamphora; species Heliamphora pulchella. Next base: position 8,299,945 of record JAULJZ010000020.1, on the reverse strand, counting down.
AAGTATTATTTATTTTAGTTTATCTCCTTACAAACAGTGTTATCGTAACTTTCTATTTTTATATTCATTACTATTTTCGTTCTGTTTCGGAACCCACAAGCACACTAAGCACATATGAAATCCTTTGAGGTTCACAGAATCTCACGGCTGTGACTTTACAATGACACGGTCTTATGTTTTCTTAAACCAATAACAACGGCTGTGAGGAGTTTATCCTAGCCGCCATCTTCTTGGTAGGGAATAGTATCGGCCGTGAGGTTTCTATACCGAGTCGTCACCTTATGCCTATGAATAGTCCGGCCGTGATATGCCTTTATCCAGGCCATGACCTTTGTCCTGGGATAAGAATGTGAAGATGTCTTTAAAAGCTTCGTGATATTTATGTTTTATAGTTTTCTTTTTCTCTTTGTTGTTTCGATATGTATTCTTTCTTTTATATCCTTATTTCCTTCATTGAGGGGCAAAGAGCAGTAGATCTAACACCAGATCGGTGGGTTGTGATTGCTGTTCTTTATGCTTTCATTTCAGTACTTAATGTGGACTTAAAATATGTCAGTTGTGAACTTCAAAATCCATGGTTGTATGCTTTATAAGCCATAAAGTGTTGGCCGCCATATGCTGTTCTCATGGCTGTCCGTTTTACCTCTGTGATTGTCACGACCGCCTTTTTACCTTGGCTACGGCCGCATGGTTTGTGAAAGCTCGTAACATGATAGATGTGTTCATGCATCCTTTTTTTCATTAGAAGTATTCAATACTTTCTGTTTAGTGTTTTTCATTGCATGACGGATGAAAGAGGAGGGATTTGGCTTAAGATTGATAGGCAATGGCCTCTGTCCTGTTTATCCTACATATTTGGGCCCCTTTTCGGTCCCCGCTACACATCCATACCCTTTTTGGAACCCTATAAACCATAGCTACGACTTTGGTTTATCACGGCCGTGAGATTATATTTATTGTGTTTATCGCGGTAACCCTATATTTGTCACAGCCGCCAGTTGTGTGACTTTCTATGTCACGACCGTGACATGTGTTGCTATAGTCCTATGTTTTATGCATATTCAATTGTTTGAAACAGTGTTTTAATCTTTTATGTTTTGTTCTGTATAGCCTGTTTATAGCATGTTAGAAATAAAAACTTTGCTGCATCTCCCTTAGGTCTTTATTTGTTTATTTTCAAGCTCGCTAGCACGTTTTTTGTGTGACTTTTTATGTCACGACCGTGACATGTGTTGCTATGGTCGTGTGTTTTATGCATATTCAATTGTTTGAAACAGTGCTTTAATCTTTTATGTTTTGTTCTGTATAGCCTGTTTATAGCATGTTAGAAACTAAAACTTTGCTGCATCTCCCTTAGGTCTTTATTTGCTTATTTTCAAGCTCGTTAGCATGTTTTTTGCTTTGCTTTACTCAAATTATACGTGTGACATATCTAAAAATAATAACCAAATTGCATGATCCCGAGAAGCATAGTTTGGTTTTGCTTTGTTGTTTGCTTTTATTTGAACTTTCTTCAATTTCCCGTTCTGTATATGT
>JAULJZ010000020.1:8251479-8265393 GCA_032270985.1 Heliamphora pulchella | reverse complement strand
TCGGCTAGGGTTTGGGGTGGTTGGCTATGGTTTTGAGGAACAGTCGGTGACTGGTGGCGACTGTTTGGTGGGTTTCGGCAACTGTTTGGGTGGCGTCGACTGTTTGTGGACAGGTTTGGTGGGTTTCGGCGTTGGTGGTGGTGGCTTTGGTGGGTGTCGGTGCTGGTGGAGGTGGCTTGGATGGGTTTCGGCACTGGTGGTGGTTGCTCTGGTGGATGTCAGCGCTGGTGGAGGTGGCTTGGGTGTGTTGTGGCACTGGTGGTGGTTGTGCTGGTGCGTTTCGGCGGTGATGGAGGTGGTTTGGGTGGTCGGCGGCTAGGGCTAGAGTTAAGGAGGAACTGCCAGTGACAGTGGCTCTGATACCATGTTAATATGATAATATTAGGTTTAATAAAGGCGTTAACCCTAATGGGGCACACAAAGTTTATTTATATATTAATGAGAACATACGATAAGGTACGGTGCCCAATCACACCGGATGACAATAATAATAAGACAATAATAATAATAATAAAGCTAACACATAAAACTAACACACACATAAAGCTAACAGTTCTATAATCTGGAATTTGAATTTGACAATTTTGATTTCTAATTGGACTTGGTATACCTTATACATTTGCTCTTCCTGAAGTGATGCCTTCCTTTCCCCACTTTTCCCTCTTATTTTATTTGTCTTTTACGTAGGTTGGCGATCCGGTTCAATTGCCAGCAACTGTAGTTTCTGCTGTTGCTGAGAAATTCGGGTATTAATTTCATTTCGTGATAACGGCACCATTTCATCTCTAGTTCTATGCATCTGTCACCATTGATTCTTTGCCCTCTGGTACCTTGGCATTATAGGTACGGCATGAGCTTGTTCAAGAGATTCCAGAGGGCTGGCTATCAAGTAGTGATGCTGAAGACCCAATACCGCATGCATCCGGAGGTTAGTTTAAGTTCTCCCATGATCTATGGGCTGAGTTGAAAGTTGAAACCGGCTTTTGATGCTTGACAACAAAAATAGATGTTTGGGATAGCTTTTTATGCCTTTTTGTAGTGTTTTTTTTTTGTCTTTTCTGGACTTTTGGTCTTTTTTTAAAAAACTTTCTTGGTCCGTCATGATAAAATGAATCTAAAAAGTATGGTTGTTTTGACTAAAGTTGAAAAAAAATTACTAAGGTGAAAGAAACTTTATAAAAGCCTTAAAATGACTTTTTTAGTCTTATTTGAACTTTTTCTTTATTTTTAATCAAAATTTTTAACTTTTGTGATTCCTCTCGTCACAAGGAATCTCGTTTGGGCTAACTTGAAAAAAACTCACTAAAAAAAGGCATATGAAAAAGCTATCCCAAATGAAGAAGTCATGGAGAATCTTTTTGAGGCTTTCTATCATCTGCCGCGATTATAGTGATTATGGGCAAGGAAACACCATATTCTGGATAAGGCTCTGATGCCCTACCAATTTCATCTCCAGTTATTATTATTATTTTTTTGATAAGCAACAAAATATTATATTTTTAGATGAAATAAGAGTACAAAGCATAGTTTTATACTTTATGGTTGATTACATCTGCGGATGCTCTGTGGTCTATGTGTTGGTGTGGATGTGCCACGTGGCCTCAAATGTTTGCATGGAAGGTTCTAATCCATTTATCCACGCAGATAAGGAGCTTTCCTTCAAAAGAATTTTACGATGGGGAGCTGGAGGATGGGTCCGACGTCATAATCCAGACAAAACGTGCCTGGCATAATTATCGCTGCTTTGGACCCTTTTGCTTCTTTGATCTACACGAGGGGAAAGAGTCCCAACCCTCAGGCAGTGGTTCTTGGGTAAATGAAGACGAGGTCGATTTTGTTCTTGCTTTGTATCATAATATGGTGACTAGATATCCGGATCTCAAGTCAAACTCCCGGCTTGCAATTATATCTCCTTATAGAAACCAGGTCAAGCTTTTTCGTGAGCGCTTTCGGAATACTTTTGGAGTTGAGTCAGACAGAGCAGTGGACATTAACACTGTTGATGGGTTCCAGGTTGAGTAGCTATTTTTACACCACTTCCATGTATCTACATCTGCTTTCTATCAGATTATCCGAGTGACTTCTCAGTCATTCACGACGCTTTATTATACTCTCCCTTGGTTTCAAACTAGTTGCATGCATATATGTTTACTTCCATTGAGCTTTATAATAGTCAAGATATCTGTAATCTGCAACCATTATTATCTTAATCGAACGTGCCTGCACACGGAGAGAGCATCTTAAGGATGATATTTCCCATTCAACCTATTGTTCCTTTCCTAAAACCGTTTGAAGCTTTGTCTCAATTTGGTTAAATGAATGGGAGATCATTATTCTGAGATTATCCAAGTGCATCTTTATTAGATTTGTCTTTACTTTTTGCTACCCAACAACTCTATATTTAATTAAAATCTCCTCATCTTTCTTTCAGGGACGAGAAAAGGACGTTGCAATATTTTCATGTGTTAGGTCGAGCAAAGATAAGAGCATTGGGTTTGTGGCTGATTTTCGGCGAATGAATGTCGGGATAACCAGAGCAAGGTCTTCAATCTTGGTATGCTTTTCATTCAAGTTAGATGGAATTTCACAACTGTGGCTTCAGGAACGAACTTATTCTGCCCATTTATCTAGGTGGTGGGTTCTGCATCAACTCTGAAACGAGATAATCACTGGCAAAGCCTAGTGGAGAGTGCTGAGCAGAGAAATTGTCTATTGAAGGTGGTTTTTGCTAGCTAAACTGAACATTTCATGTCGTGCAACGCCCTCTGAATTCTGAAATTCTAAAATAAGTCACAGATTATGCAGAAATCTATTCAATAATTGGTCAATAGTTCTTCAATATCCTGAAAATTTAAGAAATAAGCTGGCCAGTGAAAAAAATACATATCGCTACCAAAAAAATTACCCTAATTTAGACCATGGCAATATGGTTACCACTGGTTCTTAACTTTGTTCTCCATTCTTAATTGCCTTCAGGTTTCCAAGCCGTACAGGGAGTTTTTCAGTGATGAGAATATTAAATCCATGGAAATGAGGGATCCCATGAGAGACAAGACAGAAGCTCCACAGGATGAAATGGAAATTGATGCTGCGGCGCCCATCTATGGTAACCCTGCTGATGCGGACCAAGTGCCAGCTGATGACACCTACGGTGAAGCGGATGCCGATGGATATGATGTGGGCTTAGACGAAGAGTAGAGCCAACTTACGTCATTAGCGGCAATCATATGTGTGCTGTGAAAGCTGGTTACGTCGTTACAACGATTGCAAAAAGTCTTGAAATCTTATTCAGATGTTTTGTTTGTTGATTTATCAAATAGAAACCCTAGGAATGTAGAAAAACATCGCATAAAGAACCTAGAATTTTAATTGTAGTGTGAGAATTTAATTTTATGTTTTGTGGGCTACACTTAAAAAGTGTATCTAAACTGTTTAGTTCAACTTTTGGATAGTTTTGGGGTTTTTACTGTAGAGAATTGAACAGAAGTATTTATTCAAACAATGAGCGATTGTAAAATCTATTCTAGTTAGTATTATAGCGTCTGTTGGCTTCATCATCTCAGAAGATTTCAATAGAGTGGAACACAAAAAATGGACTAGATGAGAAGTAACTAGAAGTGAGTGAATGATTTACGCCGTGTGTTTATGATCTGAGGACAAATCGGATTGCCAGATTGGGCTATGATGTGGCCGAATAAGGTTTCACTCTCTTCTTCCAGGCAGTTAACAGTTTCTGAATCGATCGGCAATGGAATCTCCGTCGTCGCCACTGCTGAGGTAAGATCCGGCTGCATTAGGGTCCACACTTCATCTGGAGCGGCCAGGTTATCAATATTTACTACTGACAGTTCCGGCCGTTCGGTGCTTGGAGACGAATCTGGACCAGTTGAACTCTCTGGCGAAGGAGACGATCGTACGGTTTTCAGTTCTTTCAGCGCTCGGCGGCTCCGATGTACAGTGATCGGAGAAATTTGCTGGAAGAGGAGACGCGTGATGGTGACCAACCACCGCCGAATCATGATGACCGGAAAAACTTGCCGGCGGATGAGGGTCGTGATGGTTTTCGACAACTGGCGATCGCGAACCATGATTACCGTACAATTTTGGTGGCGGATGAGTCGAATGATGGTGATCATCCCCTAGCGGCCGCGATGATTGATACCTGAAACTGAGAATACCACCCAAGCCGTGAACCGCGATGTCTTGGCCGTAGAACAGACCAGGCACAACGACACCAACGCCATCGACGGTAACGATTTCAGACATTGGATGCCTCTGAACGTGAATATCGCGATGCGGCAAGAGCGTGCGCAGAGTCGAACCGGTGGGAGGAAGCGTTCGGAGGTCTCGAATGGACAGGCGGCGGGGGACGACGTGGTGGCGGAGGGTGACGATGTAGTCCGACGATCCAGCGGTCATGTCTAGAGCGAAGAGCGAAGAGTCGGTGGGGGCGAACAAGGTGAAAGAGCTGCCGGAGAGGATCTCGTAGTAGAGATCGGAGGTGGTTATGGCGTTGCCGAAGAGGTTGTAGCCTCTGGTTCTCAGCACAGCGATCATTGATTCGACTTCTCGGTCCGGAACGGCTGTGACGGCGCCGGAGAGAAAGAGGATAAGGATGGTGAAGCTGAGAGTGAAGATCGTGGAGGAGAAGAAAGGAGAATTCGACGCCATTAGCCACTGAGACGATGAGATCTTGGAAAGAGGTTGGTTAATGGCGTCTTTGTTTCCTGATTTTTTTTTTGGCGGGATTGTTGAAGGATAACTAAAATTTCTAGTTACAGGAGTTAGTTACGATTGTTTTTGTTATTACGAAATTGCCATGAACTTGTGTTACGACGATTATGTCCTTGTAGGACAGTTGGCTAGTGATTTTATTTATTTATTTATTTTTTTAAGCCGAAAACTAAGGGTATGTGCAGATTGATTCGATACGAATTGAGTAAAAATTTATTAATCAAACTATTTATGATGGTATAAAAAAATTTAATTTACTGTTGAATTATCTATTTTATAAAATCGACGAATTAGTTATTTTTTATTTTTTGAGTAGTTTTGAAATGACAAATTGATAGGTACTTCAACATCTAAAAGTGACTTAATTCTCTGATTATGCTGGCAACATGAACTTTTGTAAGGAGGAAATTACCTAATGTCAAACAGAGTACAGTGGCCTACTGTAAACAATCTACTCTGCATTTCTCTATTTAACACCCGACTTTGATCTAAAAGAAGTAGAAAGTTTGTGCGCATGTGGAGCCATGGAGAGAGAGAGAGAGAGAGACCTGCTTGACTGAAGTGGTGGCTGATGAGGGTAACCTAGGTCAGAGAGAGAGACCTGCTTGACTGAAGTGGTGGCTGAGGAGGGTAACCTAGGTCACCGACGATCGGGGCTCACAGTGACTCACGGTGGAAGGCCTATGGTAAGGAGTTCAAGGAGGCACGGCACCACTGGTTTGGGAATTAGGACTTCAGAGACTAGGATTTTCAAAAGCGTGTTTACTGATACTGAGTGAGCATTGAGAATAAAATTAAAAAATAAATAATAAGTATCATATACGGTGCGGGTCAGTTATTAGATTGGTCAGAGGAATTTGAGCTGACACCTTAAATCGACTCACTTAGTTTCTTTTTCAACCATCCAACTCGTGTTGCTCTTCCTTTTTAATTTTTTTGAGTTGGTGCAGTACAGGCTAATTTGGCAAGTTGAGCAAATTTTTAAACTAGCCTACCGAGAACAAGATCTCTTGGACCCAATCCAACTGTTTCAATTTTGGTTAAAGTAATGCTTCTTAGTCACTCAAACACAAAAAACCGAGAGTTTTTTAAATTAAAAAAAAAACTTTTAGCAAATATATATTTTTGTCAAATTTTATTTTAGAACAAATGAGAAGTGGTTGGAGGATGGTAGCGGTGGAAGAGGAGCCGGCTAAAAGAATTATTAGAGGTGAGAATGTTTGTAGTTGTAGGATGTAGTGATTGGCGACGACAATGGAAGCTGTTCTAACAACGATGATGGATAATGGTGAGGTTAGAGCGTTCAAAAATAGAAGAGTTGGTAAAAAGGGTAGTTGAGGTAAAAAATATTAATCGCAGGTGATGGCGGAAATTGTGGTTGAAAACGAAAGCTAATGAGTTGAGGTGGCGACCGTAAAAAAAAGATGGTGGGTGAAACTGCCTGTTAGGAGAGGAGATGGTGGATGAAAATAGTGGCTCATGGAAAGAACTAGTCAATCGGTTGGATAGAAGTTGTGGACATGAAATGAAAGTGGTATACAAGGAATAGGTAGTGCTAGTCAAAGATATTAGATATGACAGTCGCAGATAACAATGGATAAAACTTAAAGGTGGCAACCAATATAGGGTGGTGGTGGTTGAAGGTGGCGATTAGTGTAAAAATGTGGTAGTTAGAGTTGGTGGTCTAAATTGGTGAGTGATAATGTAGCAATATAAGTAAAGAACATTAAAAGTGGTAGATGGGAGAGAAAGAAATGAAAAAATATTTACAAAAAAAGTGAAAAATATATATTTTTTCTTTACAAAAAATAAGTAAATTTTGAAAATTAGTTACTTTTTTTTAAAACAAAAACAATTATCAAAAGTTTTTTTTTTATAAATTACAAAAAATTTGAAAACAAAATACAAAATAGTACATTTAAATATGGTAGTTTTTGTTCAAAATTTCAAAACAAAAAAAAACCCCCAAATCGGCAGTAAATCAATCACCTTTTGTTTTTGTGCTTAAAGACAGGCTTTTTAATCAAATAAGTTTTTAAATTATTTAGCTTAAAATAAAATGCCTGGTTTAAAGCTTGATTTTGAGAACTAAATGCCATTTTTATTTTCAGAATAAGAAATGTTTTACTGGAATTAAAATTATGTTTTGGATTAACTAATTGAATAAGACATATTTAACTATGATTTTTTGTGGTATTTCTCAGTGATTATTTAATTTAAAATGGAAAAATCCAACATTCTAACTTTACGAAATTTAAAAACTCAAAATTCAAAATAGAACTAATCATTAAAATTTTAAAATCTCTAGCATCTTGATAATTAGGAAAATAAAATTTTAAGATTTTAGCAAAAATAAATAAAAATAAATTAAAATTTATAGTCATAGCATAATCAAATATTCAATTAAAAGTTATAGTCATACCACAATCAAATATTCAACACACATATCCTTTATTTTAAAACTAGATCACTCAAAACATTATTGTGAGTAGTCTTTTAAAAAATTGATATTTTAAAAAGAAAATACTAACAATCGGCTAATGAGCAGTGAATAAGGGATATAATATGTATAGATATCTGTGTAAAATATATTGATATATATAAAAATAATAGACCCCCCTCTAAAAATGTATTGATATTGAAAAAAAATTATCCTAATTACTATATTAACCACCGCCCGCATAACCCATTTTAAAATCATTGGTTGAAAATATTTTATTTAAAAAATTAAAAAATAACATTTCATTTCATCCGTCAAATACGAGTTTTTGAGTTTCAAATTTATCACTATAATATATTACATATGTTTTGTTTTTAAATAGTATTTAATAATAAATAATTTAGTATAATATAAATATTTATTTAACATAATATTTTTATTAATTAGTTTAAATTAATTTTTAATTTTATTATTTGTAATGAGATAATTAACTTAAAAGCAATATAAATTCAATAGTTAATATTTTTTTTATAATAAATTGATATTGACGAGTTTTAAAACTCTTCCTATGCTATATTTGAAGTTTGAAATAGAGTACACAAATAAAAACAAAAGAAAAAATAAAAAGAAATAAGCAAAGAATAATTATAGATTGGTTCGAACTCAGTATTGTTCGGTAGTTATCGATATCGACTGTTATTTTAAACGATATAACAAATAAGTAATTCGTGTACTAATTTTATTCTAAAATAATAAGTAAAGATTAGTACGATACGACATTAATAACTATAGCTTCGCCACTACCTATTAGAATCCCTTATGCACTTATTTGTTATTTTGAATATGATTGAATATGATATAAAAGATAAATAATATTGAAGTTCTTTATATTTTTTATATATCAAAAGATTAATATAGATAAATTATGTATACAATAAAAAATTTGATTTATGTTTAATTAGAGTGAGATAAAGAATACAACAAGAGCTATAGAATTATTATTTATTATTGGATAAGGAGAGCCTAGTACTAATATTATCAATAAGTGGCCTTGTATTATTAATACTCTCATTTATCATATTGTTAGTTTGAATTCCGCAATTCATATGTGGAACTCACAATATCAAGTGGACCAAAAAATTTGGGTGAGCCAATCTTATCTATTAGTTTAATTTCTCATATCTTAATTCCTCAAAACAAATAAGACCTATTTGTATAGCAGCAAGTATGGTGCAAACAAATGGAACCATTCCTAATCGAACCGAGCTTTCACGATCTTGAATTTTTTTAATACTGTTCAAGCTCGACTCGAACTCAAATAATAGTTCAATAATTTATTTAAGCTCAGCTCGTTTAAAAATATACACGCATGAACTCGGCTCGAATGATCTAAACAAGCTAGCTCGAGCTCGAGTTTATATTCGAGCCTTTTCTTTTTCAAGTAAAATCAACTTTCTTTTCTTGAAATTAAGGAATCAAATTAAATTTTTATTTTTAAGCCACTTTATTTAAAGAACAAAAAAAAAATAAAGTGCATAAACTTGAATTGCTTGAAATGAGGTGTGGGCGAAATAAAACTCTAATTTTACAAGTGCATGTCTTCTTAAACAAGCTTAATGAACTTCTAGTGAGTCAAGTCAAGTCGAGTTATTTAATAAACTGTTCATAAGTTTATACGAGTTGAGCCGAACTTATACAAGCTGAGCTGAGCTTATGCAAGCTAAACTCGTTTAATAAACTAATTTAATTTTGTGTTAATAAACAACGTATTTATTAATTAAGCTGAACTCAAATGAACTTAAATCGAACCGAACCCGAACCATTCATGAACAATTTCATTCATTTGCACCTCTAGCATCAACTAAACAATGCAACATGAAATGATTTTTCATAGTTCTAGCACATATTTTACCAAAATTTGACATACTCACAAAAAGAGTTCTTAAAAATATAATTTTTATAAAAAATGTATATAAATATTATAAAAATATTTTTTGTTAATAAAAAAATAAAAACTATTAGGCAAGAAAAATCAAAAGCAAAAAATTGTCACACAAAAAAAAGCAATTTAGAATTATTCAAAAGACATTAGGCTTCGGCAACTAAAAAAACATCATCGATCTCAAATTCATCAGCTTGATTGAGACTATATTTTAGTAATTATGGAATTATCTTGAATAGATTACCACTATTTCAAATTACTATGAAAACACTTTTATAAAGTAAAAAATAACAAAAAATTGAAAAACATTAATACATTTTTTTATTCTTAGCGCCTGTTTGGTTTCAGTTAAAAGTTGTTTTTTCAAGAGAAAAAATAACTTTTTTTCAAGATAAAAAAACCTATACACATTCTAGATTTTAATTTCTTCTAGAGTAAAATAAATATAATACGCTCAATTAAAAAATTAACTCATCTCACAAAAATAACAAAAATCATGTCAAATCTCTTAAAAACTAAGATCCGTTTGGTTGTGTTTTCTAAAATTGTAATTTGAAAATTGTTTTTGAGAAATGAATTTGAAAATTATTTTCTAATATTCTGAGAAAAGAAATTATATTTAGTGTATTACTTTTAAAACCCTAACCCTAACACCTTAACCCTAATGTCGGTGACCCCTTGAGATGAACCTGTTGCTCGCGCCGCCGCCGGCGAATATAAAAAATGACCAGAGCTCGACGACGACCACAAGACGATGATGACGACGAGTATCAGAAATGAACCAGAGCTCGACGAGTATCAGAAATGAACCAGAGCTCACGATGGCCACAAGACGACGAGCTCAACGAGTATAAAAAATGAACCAGAGCTCGACGACGACGATGACAGGCCGGCGACGATGGTGGATGCTCGACGAGAGCGATGAGCGACGAGAGGACAATGAGCGATGAGAGGACGACGACGATGGCAAGAGGATGGCGATGGTGAGACTCGACAACGACGACGGCGGCGGCGCGAAACTTGAAACTCTAGCATGGAAGGCGAATTGCAAAATTCTGAAAACAGATTTTTCTAGTTCTCAAATTCAGCCATTTTTTTAACTCTTTGCACTTAGTTTTTTGAGAATTTTTTCTGAAAAAAGTGACCAAACTAATGTTTTTAAATTTTGAATTAAAATTGCTCTGAAAATTGAGTTTTGAAAATGAGACCGAACGGGACCTAAGCTTTTTAAACACCCAAATCTTAAAAAATACTTAAAATAAAAAATTCTTAAAATAAGGTGAAGTCAAATGTCTTGAAAAAAGAAAAGAAGGAAGATGCTTGCATGAGATTGGCAAAGAAGTAAAGTCCCAAACAGAAAGTGTCAGCCCAGCCTTCAACTTCACGGCACTTAGATTCTGTTTGGCTTAGTTTTTTTAAAAAAAATTTTTTGTTTAAAAGATTTTTAAAAAACTCATTTATTTAGCCTTTTTATTATAATTAAAATTTTTTTTTCACATTTTTATATATTTACTTTTTACAAAAAAATCCAAAAAATAAAAAAAATCTTTAAAAAAAACTAAGCCATACTCGCGCTTATTATAAAAGTTAAAAGCGACTTAAAAAAAGCTTCTCTCTCTGCTTCTTTTCGCTCCTCACGGAAATTACATGCAAGGTCCATCACGTGCGAACAGATTAATCTCAACCGTTTAAACAAAACAATCAACGGTCAAGACAATTAGTACAGACGAGCAGGAGTTCTCTCTCCAAATGTTACTTTGGCCCCGTTTATTTGGTTTTTTTTTTATAATAATTTTTTATTATTTAATTAAATTATTAAAATTTTAAACTCGTACAATCGAGACGAGTAAAAAAAATTAAAAAAATTAATCAAAATATAAATTTTTTTAGAAAAGTTAAATATAAATCAAAATAAATTAATAAATTAAATTTTATATTGTTTATTTTCATTTTTAGTGAATTTTTTTTATTGTTCGATTAAATTATTTTTATTTTTTTAGTTCCTCTCATCTAGATAATTCGGAAAAATAAAAAATTTGATCAAAAATAATTTTTTTTTAAAAAAACAAAAAATATATATATTTTTACTTAATTTAGCCCAAGCCGGGCCAAATTTTTATCCCAATAAATTCGATTTGATTGAAATTTCAAGAATACTAAGTTTTGGTAAAAATTATAATACACACTTCATGTTTTTTTTCGTTTAAATTATAAATATTTGTAGTTTATAATGTGATTAGATTTTGCTTGGGATAATAATTTATTTATATTATTTATTATTATTTTAATGGCCTCATATGGGATAGTAGCTTTTTTTTTTTTATTTTATTTGTAGTGAATTTATTTTATCGTTTAATCAAACTAGTATACATGTCGACTCGAGACAAGTCGAGAAAATAAATTTTTCTGATCAAATTATTAAAAAAAAATAGAAAAAATAATCTAATAAGTTAAATTTTATATTACTTATTTTTATTTTTGATGAATCTTTTCATCTTTTTTGATTAAATTTTTTAATTTTTTCAGTTTATTTCATCAAATTAATCAGAAAAAGTAAAGCATATGTAGTCATAATATAAAAAAAAGAAAAACAAAAGAAAAAGAAAAAAAAGGAAAAATCACGATATTAATTTATGGGTGCTGTTAAAGAAAATTTAATGATAATTAGATAATAGCTTAATAGAGATAAATTTTTTTAATATTAATATATTTTTTTAATGTGAGATTTATTATTTTTATTGATATTAATACATTTTATACAAATATTTATATATTATATATTCTTTAACCACATCTCAATAAGTTTCGGTTAACATTTTTCTTAATTTATTCCAAACGGGGCACAAAAGGTCACCATATTCAACGGCCGCGATCCGTTCCTTATCATCTTCAGGTGAATTGTTATTTCCACGCTCTTATTTCTTCTATCCCGAGAAAAAGTCATGTCGGCCACGGCGAGGAATAAATAAAAAATTGTTATTGTTAAGTCGGACACGGAGAATCTCCTTGGAACAATACAAAAAAATAATAATAATAATAATAATAATAAAAGAAAAGATCGGAAAATAGCGACGTGTGAGCCGGCTGGTCTTGAGCCGGAAGAGGGTTCTAAAAAGAAAAAGGTAAATGCTAAAGCAAAAAGTCAGATTCAACCCAAAAACGGCAAATCCATTTTAATACATTCAACCTAACTTTTATCCATTTTCGTGCACGCCATGCTCAATTAATACATGAATATTATGTATTTATAATTTTAGAGATTAGTTTTATATTAACATTTTGTTTGGTAATTTTAGTATTTTAATTTTTTAGCTAAAAATATAAAAAATATCAATATGATTGCTTTGAAAAAAAAATAAAAAAATAAAAAAATAAAAAAATAAAAAAATTAAATCAAAATATTAATTTTTAGAATATTTTACTCAAATTACAATTATTTTTAAAATATAATAATATCACGTATTCATAATTTATTTACTATCACGACCAACTATATATAATTGTTAATATCAAATATATAGAAGAACAAAATTATCCAATTTAAACAAAAAATTAAAAAAAAATTTAGCTTTTTATTCAAACAACCAATTTTAAAAAAATTAACTTAAAAATTAAGTTAATAAACAATATAATTTGAACCAAATTTAAGTTTTTTACTAAAAGTACAAAAAAATAAAAAAACTAACTTTAAATTAGTTGCCAATGATGCCCTAAGGAAGAGCGGTTATAAAACATCAGTATGATCATATGTTTAAAACATACATGACGTATATAAGTTAGAAGAGTATATTACACCAACATACTGACGTGGTGTTCCATGCTTATTAAATAATTTCTCATCTGTTATATCTATCACTCGCATTTTCAGCATATGCTATTAACTTCTCTTCGCTATTTTTCAGGATTAAATGTCATCATTTTACCCGTTAATTAGCCCAAACTTGCCCAGTCTGTTGGGCTAAAATCCCAGTCTAAGCCTAATACTCGGGCAGGTTGAGTTTGTCCCGAATAATAGTTGGGTTGGGCTTGTGTATATGCTTGTTGAAGCTCAGCTCACTCAACAGCCCGAGCTGAACTTGCCCAATAGCCGGGGCTAAAAGGCCTCCTCAATAACTTAGATCGAAAGACCAGCCTAACCCGTTGGGCTAAAACTCGATCCAAGCCCAATGCTAGAGTAGGTCGAGCCCGCCCCAAATAATACTTGGGTTGGACTTTGATAACTAAACGGGTTGTTAGCGCTTGAGGGTTTGCTTTTTTCAACGTTTTAAATTCAAAATTTCTTAAGTATTATCAATTTTTTACGACTAATTTATACGAGTTTTTACCTTAATTTTAATTGTGCTCCCGTTAGTAAACAATAAAATTAATTTTTAAAAAAATAGTCAAAATGCATGTAAATTAATCCGAACATCCTAAAACATAAAAAATAGAAATCTTACCATGTTATAACTATATGTGCATGAATACATCTATATAATAAGGGTGCTCATTATTTTTAAAATGTATTAGACATATTTTCAAAACAAATGGTCAAAATTTACTTAAATTGAGATCCAATGATTGATAGGCAATTTCTTCAAAATATGTTCTCTCTTCACAGTTTTACTTAAATTATATTAGACATTTTCAAAATAGATGGTCAAAATTTGTTGTCTTTTAGGAGAATATCCAACGCCAATATAAATATATGCTCGGGGATCCAGAAAATACATCTTTATTAGACTTTCAACAATTTACAATAATCTGAAATTACAGAAAATGAAATAACAGGAATAACATAAATGGAATTTGCAAACCG
>JAULJZ010000020.1:8232279-8246407 GCA_032270985.1 Heliamphora pulchella | reverse complement strand
AGTGATTAAATCTCTTTATTGGAATTCTAGGGCTCCTACAACATCTACCACCATTGTTGTTGGTGAAGTGTCCTCCTCCAACACTGCCTCTACTATCATCACAATTGTCATCACCACCTCTACCACCACCAAGTACTATCACCACCCTTTTACCGTTACCGCTACCAACACCAACACCAACACCACCAAACTTGCAACGCCATCGCCCACGTCCATCCACCACCTCCATTGTCACCCCACTGTTAATAGACTGTAGGCTGGCAATCGGCTTGGTGGCACAACTGGTTCAGAGAGAGAGAGAGAGAGAGAGAGAGAGAGTCCAAGTTAGAATAGCAACGGAGTGTTGGTAGAATGGGGTTGTGCCATAATGGAGGCGGATTTGTTGTTAGTTATGATACATGAGAGTAAAAAAGTAAAATTAGTTCATGCAATAATAAAAAATTTATGAGTGATCTAAGTTATTGATAACATCTTTACGAGGGATTTATCACCAATTATTACAATTTTTTTGATAAAAAACTGAAAACAATTCAAAATTAGACGAAAAGGCCACTAGAATATAAAAAGCCACTTAAAATATTTATGTAGTTTTTTTTGTCATTTTTAGTGTACTTTTTTCAACTTTAATTCAAATGGGTATAATTTTTAAAACCTCTCTTCAATAAACTAAAAAAATAAAATATTAGATGGAAGAATTTTAAAAATCACAAAAAAATTTTTAAAAAATCACTTCAAGAAAAGTTCTCCTAAACATAATTCTTCGTTTTCTCATTTTGTATTGCTTTGGCTACACCTTATAACTTGAACTCCCAGGTGTGAACTTTCCACACTCTGGCCTCTAATGGGGAAATGAAATAGTTCCCTGGCTTACTATATTTTTAGAACAAGGGTAGAATGCATTCACCTTCTTTGACAATTGCAGTGAACACATTAATATTTTTGTGCTTTTTGAAATTATATTTCACCTCTTGAGATTTCAAGTCATGTTCTTTTGTTAGTCAATTGATAATCAAAAGTGCTAAAATACATATTTTAGCTTTTGTTAAACACCTCACCCATCATATTTATTTATATTGATTCTTCATACCAACTTTTCGAACTACCGTGAGCAGTGACGACTCCATAATGATTTGTGTCGGAGAATATTCACAAACTAAATTTTACTTACTTCGTGAAATGATAATTTTTGCACTAATTAATAATTAATCATCTATTTGTCAATATATGACAAGCTAAAATAACAATTAACACGTAGAATAAACTTTCCAAAATATGCAAATAGATGAGCTATTACAATTGTATTCAACAACATTTTATATATTGAAATCACCGCATAATATATAATAGGAAAAATTAATTTAAGGTACTTGTATTTTATTAGGTCCCAGTAATACTATGAACTTAGAAAAAATACTCAGAAAATTATCAAGAATTTAAAGTGGATAGTTAAGATTTACTTGAAATGTGCTATACATATTATTAAATATGAATTTATACCCCACAAATCACTTTCGGAGTAAAATTCTGAGTACTTATTTTTAAGTATATAAACTTTTTCATTAGGTCATAACAATTTTTTTAATATTTTATTAAATTTTATTTTTTAAATTTATTAATTATTTAGACAGATATGCCCTTATTCCCAAATTCACTCCATTCTAGAAGCCATCAACCACAAACCATTTCATCCCGAGAAATCCCTCTTCTGCCGGAGAAGCGATCAATGCACTACTGCAACGAACTCCAACGACGACGGAAGAGGAACCACACTATTGCACTACTCGAGAATGGAGCGGATTTGGCACTAATTCAACGAACTCCAACGACAAAAGAGGCTACTCGTCGGAGCTTACTTCCCTATTTTCGCGAACTCCAACGAAGGAGGCTACTCGACGGAAGAGGCTACTGCAACGAACTCCAATGACGACGGAAGAGGGACTACACTACTCGTCGGAGCTTCGTCAAATCACTCAGAGAAAGGGACCGCACTTCTGCAACGAACTCCAACAACGACGAAAGAGGCTTCTCGCACGGCAATATTCCACCTCCGACACCATGCTACGCCGACGTCCACGGCGGCGGCGTTGATCCGAGCAAGCACCCGACCGCGGTTTCCACTACTGCTGCTGCTGTGGCAGATGCGGAGGCCGCGGCTGTGGTCAGATTGACTAGCAACGGGACGTCCAACGGCTCTACTACTACTTGCGCAGCGTACGTTAGCGGCACCAGCAATGGGATTCGTGAGGAGTGCGCAGCTATTTAACATACAGGCGCACTTCCGAGGCAATTTGTTTCGACGAGCCTTGATCAAGAAAAGTTCTTGAGACCCTTAAACTCTTATGTCAGATGCTGTAACATACCACAAGTTGAATGTTGGCTGATCTCATCACTTGTGTTGCTGTTGAGGACGTTGTGAGTTCTATGCATTGGTTTGGGAAAGACGTACTTCTCTCCCATGCACCTTCTATCTTTTCTTTCCTTTCGTTTCTTGTCGCGTTTGCTTTTTCATGTGAGTTTCTACATATATCATCATTTTTTTTGTTTAATTTGAAAAAAATGAGACATTTATGGTGGTGGGGTGGTGGATTTTACAAAGACAGAAGAGATGGAAATAGTGAAGAGAGAGTGGAGACGGAGATGGTGTTGGTGGTTATAACAAATGTCTCATTTTTTATAATGTTTTATTTTTTTGTGAGATATTTTTTCAAAATAAATGAAATATTGGTTACAATGTCCCATTTTGTTGTCAGATGAGTCCCTTTTAAGATAAATGTTTTATTTTTTCAAAAAAATGTCTTATATTTTAAAATAAATATCTCATTTTTTTTAAAAAAATCTTATTTTTTCAAAATAAATGTCTAATTTTTTGAATACAAATGTCTCATTTTTAGATCATGAAAAAATGTCTCAATAGTGAAATGAGACATTTCATAACAAATGTCTCATTTTTAAAATGAAGTATTTTATAAAAAATGTTTCATTTTCAAAATGAAATATTTTATAATAAATGAGACATTTTAGATCAAAAACAGATATTTCATTTTCATATTTAGAACCACATCTTCTCGATTTTTTATTCTTCTATGACGAATCTAGTGGCGATCTGGTGGCGACGGTGGTGACGGTGGTGGTGGTGATGGTGTGGCAATCTGTTGGTGGCGGTGGTGGTGGTGGCAGCTATGGCGCGATGGTGGTGGCGATTCGGTGGTGCGGTGGTTACGGCGGTGATAGTGGTGGTCGCAGCGGCGACGATAGTGGCGGGGAGGGTGATAGAGGTGAAGAAAGTATTCATAGAGTATAAATAATTTATCAGGGGTAATTTAAGTATAAAAAAATATTATAAAAAACTTATTGAAACATCATCTTTAATTGGAACTTATTGAAATATAAGACTTCTGAACCTAATGCAAAATCTCCCTATATAATATGGTTGTCAACAATATAAAAAATATCTTTTCAATATATTGTGTAGAATAGAAACTACGAATATATCATTCATATTTAGGATATAAAGATTCTGCTTGCTATAAAATAAAGATATTTCAATTAATAGAGTTTCTTATCCATTATCTCTAATCATTAGCAACCATTGCTTGAACACTTTAACAAGTGTCACATTTACAATTTCTAGTGTCCTAACTTTTAACCCCATTAATATTAGTTGTATTCTCATGTACAAGTTTTTAAAGCCTTTGGTGGGTGTATTTAATAGAAAAATGTGTTAATTTAGTAGCTTCTCTTATAAAAATTGAACGGCTAAAATGTATTAAAAAAATTATGTCAGATTTTTATTTTATGATGAGGTTAATTATATTTTTTAATAGGATCAATTATAGACCAATATTTTTTTAGTGTAATAATTTTGAAAAGAAAATTCCTAATTGGGTCAATTGACCCCATTAAGTACTATGTATATAAACCACTGATCACCAGTTCAACCTGTACCATATATATATATATATATATAAAAGAAAGTAAAAAGAGAATATACAAAAAAATTGGTCTAATTCTGCATTTTAACTTCTTTTCCTATATGGGCATCTACATATGGAATTAGATAGTGCAATGAGAGTTATTAGCATAGAGAAAATGTAACACAAAAGGGGTAAGAAAAATAGTTATTGACATAATGGAGGGCTATAGCGATAGCTCACGATAGTTCAATAAGTTAGTATGAAGAATAAACATATGAATATAATAGCGAGGGATTTAACAATTTAGCATTTTTGACAAACAACTGACTAAACGAAATAAAAAAAAATTATAATACACTTAAAATTTTGAGAGCAGAATGTAATTTCTAAATCACATTGCTACTATTGTATTCTACTCTTAGAATAGCTGTTTATCCCTCGGGGGTGGGGACAGACACAAGATTTTAATTTAAGAGGGGTTAATTGTTTTTATATACATATATTAAGTTTTCAAAAAAAAATCTTATACTGATGAACTTTATATAATTTTGAAATATCTTGAATTAATAATATTATAATAGTGAATTTTTTCAAAATTTAGGAGAGGTGACCACCCCATCCATCCCTGCTTATTAGGTCCATCTATGCTTGAGGGTTTATTTCATACCAATTCTCTTACTTTACTTTAAACGTGCCATCTAATTCATGAGAAATTACCTTTTCAAATTATTTCTTTCTTCAAGTTTGCTCTTTCATCAAAATCATATCTTTAATCCACAAGATCAAATTTTTCCATCTTATTTTTCTTTTATCCAAAAACTACATATTGTATATTGCATCCATGACAACTATTGGAGCTTGATTGAATCAAGTTTATAAGTTT
This sequence comes from Heliamphora pulchella, assembly GCA_032270985.1. NCBI lineage: Eukaryota > Viridiplantae > Streptophyta > Magnoliopsida > Ericales > Sarraceniaceae > Heliamphora > Heliamphora pulchella. The sequence goes on along the minus strand of JAULJZ010000020.1, from coordinate 8,241,610 downwards.
TTTTTTATAAGCTATTAACCTGAAGGTAGAGAATCTATTGCATACCCACTTGCTTCGTAATACACAAAATCACCCTAAAAACCAAGAATCAACAACCCACAAGACATCATTCATGCATTTCTTCAAGAGTCAACTTAGTTTATTTTAAAAAAAAAGGTAGTCCAGCGCATGAAACTCCCGCGTATGTAGAGTTCAGAGAGGGGACGGATCACGATGGGTCAATAGTACACAGTCTTATCTTGCATTTTTTGCAAGAGACTATTTCCATGTTTTGAATCCGTGACCTCAAGATCACACAGCGACAATTCTACCGTTGCACCAAAACTCCCATTAACTTTGTTCATTTAACATACTTAAAATTAATAACAAGTTTAGAACTCCTACCTCTTTGCTATCAATAATGGACAAACACAGAATGTAAACAAAGTGATTCAAGTCTACCCATGAGTCTTCTTTTTACTTCTTCAAGTGTACTCAAGGTGATCCAAAACTTATTATATAAAGATAGTTAATAGATAAGTACGTTGTTCACAAAAGCGGATTAACAAAACACACACACACACACACACACACAAAAAGAAAAAGAAAAAGAAAAAGGAGAGGGAGCATCAAGGGTACCACCAAGCTAAAGAGTAAATGAAATGTGAGTTCTTGTTACCTCATTTCTATTTGTAATAATTCAAGTGAGGCATTTTGATGTTAGGGCATGTGTAAGAGATGTGTAAAGGATGCGTAAACAAGCAATAAAATAAGGGGATGGACATAGACAACTCACATGTGGTGGGAAGTGAATAATTATTGGGAAGTGAATAATTATTGAATAATTATTGGGAAGTGAATAATTAGTATTTTTTACCGGTAAGAGTTTGTTAATTTGAAAAGAGAAAAAGTCACACTGTAACCCTCAAATATTGGAATTGCTATATTAGTTACAAATAATATCAGCTTAACGATAAGAGTATATTTATCCATCGCTCAGTAAGCAATGTGGTTAGCATGATTTTTCTCTTAATTCAAAAAAATAATTCGACGTGCACAAATAAAATAACAAAGATGGACATAAATAACTCACATGTGGTGGGTCCCACAAAATAGAGCCCACCCACATACGAGTGGCATGAACGTAACAATATTAGTATTTTTAAATTTAAAATGAAGTTTTTTACAACCAAAGTACAAAAAACAATAGCCATTTCACTACGCTCTAAAGCACATAAATCAATCAAGATATATAATCATGTCTTGAAAAACTTGTGTTGGAGTGTTGATCTAGTCGTTAAATAATCCTTATAATGTAAGTAAGAAAAATAATAAAAATCATAAGCATGTCTCTCTTTTTCAACATCCATCTTTATTTAAAATTTAAATTTCAAAAATGCGAGAGAAAGGGTGGTCGAGTGATTGTAGATCTCACTTTGTAGATTTTCAACACATTTCTGGTTGGTCCCATTTCTTCCTAACCCTAATGAATAGAGTATTAAAGGGTCAATCAAGCGGTTTGGGTTGAGTATGAAAGGGTCAATCAAGCGGTCAAGTTTTCGGTCGGTTCTGTTTGCCTACCCTCTCATAATCCATTAGTGGGTGGAGTCATTTTCTTAAGTTAATAAAAAAGCTCTTAATTTTTTTAATTTTTAAGAAAGGCATTACCTTCTTAGAGAGATATAGCCACCATAAACTAACTATCCGTGCGGCTATGATCAGATCAAGATTTTCCATAGATTGTGCCCCATTCTATCTGTGCAAGCAGATTTTTTTTTTTCCCAAAAAGATAAAAAATGACTTCGCTCAATTTCTTTCTTGTCAGGAAGGTCCCGTAGCAGCAAAATTATTATTTTTTTTAAAAAAAAGGAGCCCCCTTTGCCTACCATGAGATAATTACCGTAGTATGTACGCGAATCTGAAATAAAATGCAGAAGAAAGATGTAGTCACAATTATGCTAAGCAAAAAACAAACAAAAGGAAAAGAAAAAGATCTCACCCACATTCTTATATAAAGGAGAAAGTTCAATGTGAGATGCCCGGATTGGTAATTAGATTTAAAATTAGTTCTTTTATTTTTTTGTATTTTTAACTAAAAAATTAAATTTAATTTAAAATAAGTTATTTGGTAACTTAATTTTTAAACTAACTTTTTCAAAATTAATTGTTTAGATACAACGCTAGTTTTTTTACTTTTTGTTCAAATTGAACAATTTTACCTTTTTATATATTTAATATTAATAATTATATGTAGTTGGTAGTAAATAAGTCATGAATGTGAAGTATTATTATATTTTAAAAATGGTTAAAATTTGAATAAAATATTCTAAAAATTAGTGTTTTGAGTTGACTCTTTTTAGCTTTTTAACTTTTTGCTTTTTTGCCAAACACACAATGTTTTTTTTTTTTAGACTAAAAAAACTAAAAAGCTAAAAAACTAGAGTTGCCAAATGGGCCATAGTGTCTGATTTAACTGTATGCTTCCTTACAAAACCAAAGGCACTGACTCATAAGTGCTGGGCTCAAATATATGCCTTTGCCCACTTGACTTCAGTTTCAATAATTAAGATGCAGATAGTAACAACCTACTTCATAATGGTTATTATGGGCAACATTGTAATATAATTTTCATAAATAATGTTATTTTTTACATAGAAAATTCCCTCAAATTTACAAAGTTTGCTCGTATACACCTCCCACCCAGCCATTCTGCTAATAACACGGTCATCCCATTAAAAGCCGATGAGCAATAAAACAAATTTGTGCGCCAAATCACCAACATCCCATGCTTCTAATAGATTCCGGAATCGCAGACCAAAATTGTGTAGTTACTGATTTCTTGTTCCTCCAATAGAAAATGTCATTTGAACATTGTATCAGTTGTTCCATAAAGGCCTCAAGTTTGGTGCTCAGATACCAGTAGTCAAAATACTGAATTCAAGTTGCCTGTATTAGGAAACAAAGCATCTACCTTTTTGTTCACCCCTCTTAGGTTCAAGCAGCAGCTAAAGGGACATTTGAGCAGGACACATTCACCGAAGTGGTGCTTCAATCTTAGCACCTTCAGTAAGTTTTAGCACAATCAAACCGCTTTACTTTTTTGCCATTCTTTCTGGCACCACAGCTGCAAAAAGATCCACTTGAGAAAGTATTATCAACCCGGGCGCCGCTTGGATCTTCTGCGCTTACCAAGAAGTTTCAACATGTTGTCTGTGACATCAGGTGGGGAATTATTATCTTCGTCTTGATTTTGATCAGAGGTCTGAGTCAACCAGGCCAATGCCTCTATGGCAGCATCCCTCTCCGCAAGCTGTTTGTTTTTCTTGGGCTTTCCCACAAATTGCATCCCTTTAAACTCAACCAGCGCTCTGAATTCATTCGTCTTGAGATGCTTTGTTTTGTACTTTGGAGGGGAGTGCCCCGCTCGCATCAATAGAGTTTGCAGCAAGCTCTTAGGATTTGCTCCATCTTTTGTATATCTATCGCTGTCACTAGACTCCTTAGGCTTCTTACATTCACAGCCAAATACAAACCTCCCTTCACATTGATCTCCCGATACTAGTTCCTGAACAGAAAGCATGAGGTATTTGCCTTCCTTGTGGATGTCGAGGCTAGGAACTTGAAGCTGCATCATTACAAAAACCATTATCATCCCAACTGTTCGGTTAATGACAAAGAGTTATACCACGTAACTACACGAACAGTAATGACAATGCTACAAAAACATATTTGTGTAATTAGATATCCATTCAACAATTTCTAATTAAGACAATGTACTCTGCAGAAAAAAAGTGATCTTTTTCATCTTAATTTATCCGTATACACCATATGTTTTCATCTCGGCATCTTTAACTGTTCTTTTAACATCCTTGTTAGCCCATTTGTATATCTTCAAAGCCACCCCCACCCACCCCCCCTCTCTTTTGTTTGAATTGCCACCTTTTTATGTATTCGTTTTGTTTGCTGTAGAGCATGTACCTTGTCGTGAAATCCTCAAGTTTCTATAGATTATCTTTTACTTTCAACTATCCGAAGACTTATTTCAATTTTCTTTTATTGCATCTTGCCATTGTACTCCACCTATAATTAATTTCATCTTCTAAATTCCACGTTGCTTCTTGAAACATTTTTACTACTACAATGTTTCCATTTAATATAAATAATCCGTTCTCTGAGTATGTGTTGAGATAAACTCTCATTAGGGTAAACATTTACAACTTTATATGTTGTGTCTGCTTTTTCCTTGTTTGATAATCAGGAAAAAGTACAGGGCTTAAAATCTTGACCAAAATTTTGTCAACACAAAATTGACAAGACTTCATTCTAAGAACAAGTCATATCCCCAAAAGCTGCATAAGGGATGTGGATTAGACTTATACCATTTTTTATGAGGATAAATTGGTTAATATTATATTATCTAATAATACAGGATGACAATTTGGTTTCACCATATATATCATCAAGATGTCAACTTTTGCCTAATCATCTTATGATTCTGAAATACCACAATTGAGATTGTAAAGACTTGAAACAAATTATATTTTCATTTAATTTATCTTCAAAGTTATTAGTGTAATTTCCTTGTTAACATTACCCAAAGTGTTATTGGCATTGTTTGGGTCTCGAGACACATTGAGTCTGGGCGCAAGAGTATGCTAATGCGAGATATTAAGTGAAACAAATCTGGTGACATCACTCGGCCTACCATGATATATATATATACACACACACTTCCTCGGAAACTCACTTTCTAGATTTTTTTCCATCTCCTTCTACTCTCTCTCTACGATACATGCATATTATAAGGGTGTACATAGGATTTAACACGAGATTTTCATGACATTGAAGAACGGAAGATTGTTCTACATGTCGAGCATTACATTTGCAGCCGATTAGAATCTTGATTCGGCGAGTTCGGCTTTCTAGGGAAGTTTCTCTCCACGTTCTTCTTGTTTGGAGGCAGGTTTTCAATGCTATTAGATGAGGATGATTAGATTTCCATATTTAATACACATCTTGGTTAGGTTGGGCTTAGAGTTCCATGAAAATGAACTAATGTCTGAGATTGTATGTAATTGTTGGATTTTTGGGTTTTCATGCTGTAATAAGAGAGACAGCATGGTTACAGAGTACCATGTCGGTTTAATTTGATTTTTGCAGGGAAATGGATGGTTTAGGATTATAGTGAAAGTGAGAAAAATTACGTATTTTCTTACTAATGCGAAAATGGAGGATTATATGTGATTAACATGGTTTTATTGCATGATTGGGAAATTGGCATAGAAATCTGACGTACATTGGTCAATGTGTATTTCATGGAAATCAGGTATTTTTAGAGAAATGCATTATGTTGACTCCAAATATAGAAATAGAGATTTCGGAAATAAAATCAATTTTCTTTTTGAGTTGATTTTCGGTGTCATGTTTTCCATGCTTTTGACCTGACGGGGTTAAGGATTAGGTGTGGTAGATTGACTTTTGATGTGTGTTGTGTCAAAAAACAAGAAGGCAACGAGATGCCCATCAGAGAAACGGCATAAACTTGCACAAAATAAAAGATTATTTGGTCCTCCGGATTAATAGCATGTGAAGATAGTTGATGTAACAAGGCTTGTGCTATGCAAGCTCGACATGTGTGTGTGTGTGCAAGCGCACAACAACCCATGGTAATGAAAATTGAAAATATATGTTTCAAACATTGGAAATGTTTTCAAAAAATGGAATTGGAACATGGTTTCGGTTGAATAAATAGATGCGTTAGTGTGCCTGTGTTTGGTGTAAAACTTGATTTTCAAAGTATGTATTGTGGAGATGTATTTTTTGGGTTATTTATTTGTAAGAGTTTGAATAGAAAGTAGTGATTCAGAGTTAAAGTAGGAGAGAGGGGAGAAGAGAGAAAGACAGAGAGAATATGATTAGAAGATTAATGAGGCTTAACTGCACCTCTACATCACACCAGTATTTATTTAAAGAACACCAAACTAATTACAAAACGACCCTAACATATATAAGTAATTATCTACAATCCCCCTTAAGCTGGAGTATAGAGATCGAACATGCCCAGCTTGGAAAGAAGTCGCTGGAAACCAGGAGCAGGTAATGGTTTGGTAAGAATATCACCAAATTGATCTTCTAAGTGAACATAGGGAGTGACAATTTGCTTCGTCATTATTAAGTCCCAAACAAAGTGGCAGCCAACCTCAATATGCTTAGTACACTCATGAAAGACATGATTATTAGCAATAAATATGGCTACTTGATTATCACAAAACATCTCCATAAGACGAGAAGACATGATGCCCAAGTCATGAAGAAGATAACGAACCCACAACAGTTCAGATGCAGTATGGGCCATAGCACGGTACTCTGCCTCATCACTAGAACGGGTAACAACATTCTGTTTCTTACTACACCAAGTGACAAGATTGCCGCCAACAAAGGTACAATAGCCAAACGTGGACCACCTATCAAAGAGACTACCAGCCCAATCAGCATCACTAAAACCAATCACAGACAAACGATCAAATGGACGATATAACAATCCACGACCTAGGGCACGTTTCAAGTAGCGAAGAATACAACAAACTGTATCAAAGTGTGGTTGACGAGGAGCATGCATAAACTGACTAACAACACCAACAACATAGGTGATATTAGGACAGGTGACCGTGAGGTAAATTAATTTCTCAACAAGCCGCCGATAACGACCAACGTCTAACAATGGATCCCCATATTCAGCATCAAGCTTGACAGTAGAATCCATAAGTGTATCAACCGGACGAGCACTAAGTAACCCAGTCTCAGAGAGAAGATCAAAAGTATACTTACATTCGGATAACGAGATCTCTTGAGAGGAGTGAGCAACCTCAATCCCAAGAAAGTAATGGAGAATGCCTAAGTCCTTGGTGTGAAAATGATGGGCCAAATGTCGTTTTAAAATAGAAATACCAGTAGAATCATCACTAGAAATAATGATATCATCAACATAAATAATCAACACAATAGTACCAGCAGAAGAGTGATGAACACACTAAATGATCAGATGTGAAACGTCGAAAACTGTAGGTAATGACAACAGAGCTAAAGCGATTAAACCAGGCACGAGGAGATTGCTTCAGACCATATAGAGCCTTACGCAAGCGACAAACGAGATGCTCATTGCCAGACACAACATAGCCAGGGAGCTGATCCATATAAATCTCTTCTTGAAGATCACCATGAAAGAAGGCATTTTTAATGTTAAGATGATATATTGGCCAAGAACGACTAACAGCAACGGATAGAAGGATCCGAATAGAATTAAGGCGAGTCACAGGAGAAAAGGTTTCTAAGTAATCAACGCCGTAGGCCTGAGTATAGCCCTTAGCAACCAAACGTGCCTTGAGATGCTCAACAAAACCATCCGAAAGGTACTTTACTGTATAGATCCAACGACATTCCTCCACTTGCTTCTCAGGGGGAAAAGTGGTAAACTCCCAAGTTTGATTTTTATAAAGGGCATGCATTTTCTCATCCATAGCAAGTTTCTAGTCAGACATGGACACAGCCTGCTTGTAAGAAATAAGAATAGACACGGACGACAAAGTAGAAGTAAAAGAATGAAGATATGATGACAAACGATCATAAGACACAAAGTGAGCAAGAGGATGTTGGGTGCATATACGTTTACCTCGGCGCAAAGCAATCGGTAAGTCATCGGAATTAGGAGCAGAGGAGATAGGAACCTCTACCAGAGAAGTTAAAGAATCTGGGCCATATGAGACGACGGGTCTATCTTGAGATTGCTGATAAACCTGCAAAGGTGGGTTAGAGGTAGAAGATGGTGCCAGAGAAAGAGGAAGAGTAGGAGAAAGAGGACAGAGGAGAGAGGAGAGAGGAGAGAGAGACTCCCCCTTACAACAACAGATGAGATCAGAAGAAATGTGGGTACCGGAGGAAGTGAAGAAGGGAGTGGACTCAAAGAAAATCACATCAGCACTCACAAAGTAGCGGTGAGACTCTGGAATGAAAAAGGAGACTGGAGATCGAGGATAACAGAAGACATGCAATTAATCAGATAACAAGTAGTAAGAACAGCATCAATCCAAAAGTGTTTAGGAACATGGGCATGAAACAATAAGGTCCGAGCAACATCGAGTAGGTGATGGTGCTTGCGTTCAGCTATGTCATTTTGTTGGGACGTGTGAGCACAAGTTGTCTGATGAATAATACCACGAGTAAGACAAAAAGAAGTAACACTAGACTGCATATATTCTAACGTATTATCAGATCAAATAATTTTGATGCATTTGCCAAATTGAGTAAAAATTTCATTGTAGAATGTAGAGAGGGCATGAAACAATTCAGATTGGTATTTTAACAAAAAAAGCCAAGTCATACGAGAGTAGTCATCAACAAAGATAACAAAAGTAAGAGTATTCACTAGTACTCGGAGTTCGAGAAGAATCCCAGATGTCTATATGGACCAAATCGAAGGATGCGGACTGACGAGGGTGGCTACTAATGGGAAAGGAACTACGGTGATACTTGTCTAATTGACATGTTTCACGTTCGAAACGGGACGCAGGAGATAAATTGTGGATGACCAACTTAAGCTTAGCCAGTGAAGGATAGCCTAAGCGAAAGTGCCACTGAAGAGGTGAAATGGTAGCACTTAAGGCGAATAAAGGATGTGAAGGAGAATCAGAGGCAATGTCAAGATAATAAAGCCCATTCATCTTATGCCTGGAAGCAATCATCTTCTTGGTCTTGAGGTCCTAAAAGATACAAGAAGTAGGAGAAAAAGTTACTGAACAATACATAGATTGAGTGAATTGACTAACTAAAAGCAAGTTAAAAGGAAAATCAAGAATGTAAAGACTAGAAGGTAAGGCCAAAGAAGGAGAGGGACGAAGGACACCTGGCCCATGTACCAATCGAGAGGAGCCATTAGCTAAGACTATATGATGCGTAAGAGGAGTCAAATGAGAGAAAAGAGAAGGATTACGAGACATATGAGAACTCGCACCTAAATCAATGATCCAAGATGGAGAGGAGCTACACAGGCAATATTACCCAAATTCGCTTAAGGTAGTAGTAGAAGAGAGAGGCAGGAGCCGACACAAGGTCCGAACAAGCTCGCTAAGCTGAATCTGAAGAGCATTAGAAGAAGCTAGTACTGTAGCCATAGTAAACCAAACGGAGGAGAGAATGCCAATTCCAAAGAAGAGCAAACCAACAGTCGCAGTCGCGTCACAAATCAGGGCAAATGCAAAGGAATCTAACTACAAAATCCAAATCCCAATAGTCTGTAAGCTAAGATAATGTCAAAAAATTCAAAATGAAGCAAATAGCTTGCTGAAGTCAATAGCAA
>JAULJZ010000020.1:8208469-8225701 GCA_032270985.1 Heliamphora pulchella | reverse complement strand
ATAAGAAATGTGTGTTTATTTCTCAGCGGAAGTATGTTCTTGACATTCTGGAGCGTACAGGATATATGAATGCTAAAGGGGTGGACTCACCTATGAAGTCTAATGTCAAATTAAAACCGAAGGAAGGAGTGCCTCTATCTGATCCTGACCAGTATCGCCGAACAATGGGACAACTGAATTATCTTACTACTATGACTTGGCCGGATATTGCTTATCCAGTTAGTGTAGTCAGTCAGTTTTTGTCTGATCCCCGGGTTCCTCATTGGCAAGCAGTGTTACGTATCCTACGGTACATGCTCAAAAACCCAGGGAAGGGCATCTAGTTTTCTGATTATGGTCATATGGGAATGGAAGGATTCTTTGATACTGATTGGGCTGGATGTACATTTGACAGGAAATCCACATCTGGTTATTCTATTTTTGTTGGTGGGAACTTGGTTTCTTGGAAGAGCAAAAAGCAGAATGTGATCTCCCGGTCCACTGCTGAGGCCGAATACCGAGCTATGGCTTTAGCAACTACTGAGATTATGTGGCTACAACAGATTTTAACAGAGTTACACTTTCCTCTTTGAGGATCTTCCAGACTCTGGGTTGATAATACCTCAGCTATTTATATTGCCACAAATCTAGTATTTCACGAGAGAATAAAACACATTGAGATTGACTGCCATTTTGTCCGTACGGAATATCATAAAGGTGTTATGAATTTTGGATCAGTCCCTACAGGAGATCAAGTGGCCGATATCTTTACTAAATCCCTGCCGGGTTCGCGTGTTTTATATTTATGTAACAAGCTGGGCATGGTAGATATATATGCTCCAACTTAAGGGGGGGTGTTAAATATATATGTATCTTAGTAGTATCTTTACTATTATTCTGTGTGTGTGAGTGTAGGGATGTAATAGTGTGGCTTAACTTTTTATTATAAATAAGAGTACTCGCCTATCCTTTTGGGTATGGCTTTCCAGTAAGGTTAACAAGGGAAAGCAATGACGGCGGCTAGGGTTTCTAGACAATTTTTTTTATTTTCTTCTTCATATTTTGGCTATGATACCAAATAGAATAACGGAATTCAATAATTTTGACTTGTCTTAAAAAATGTATAGCTTTCTATTTATAATGATAAAGAAGGATTATAGAAAATGAAGAAAATAACTTGCAAATCAAATCACAATCAATAAAATTCTAACTTCTTAATATGTTGATTCCAGTAGTTAAACCATAATTAACGAGATCCTAATTTCTTAAAATATATTATTTCCAACATATCTAATAATATATAACAATTTTGTTTAACGATATATATCATCAAGATGCCTCTATGTTGCGTAGTCATATTGTTGACTTAGGATAGGACGCATTTAGGCAACGAAGACTTGTATGTCAGAAATTAAAGGGAACTTGTTCCAGTTATCTTGCTAGATGACGTTCTGTTATGCACGTGTACAAATGATCTACCTATATGCAACATGATGGTCCACAAATCATACAGGCATGGATTTTCATTAGTGTAAGATAGTCCATGAATCATACAGGCATGGATTTTCATTAGTGTAAGCAGAGTACTGAGTACAGAAAAATCACCTTCTTTTGTAGAAGCTTATCGAGCTCCTCTTTAAGCTTCACATAACACTCTGCCAGAGTAGGATCCATAAAGAAATCAATATATCCTTCCAACATTTTCAAATGTCCAGCCTAAAAGAAAGGTAAATTAAGAATTACAGAATCCCTTCATTCAACTTAAACCAGCAAATCAAAAACCAAAAACATTTGGAAACGAAGGAAATTACCAGAACTCCATGACTGAGAGCGCCACCAAAAAGGATCAGAATAGAATCCGAAACACCTGTTGAATCACGTATGAAAACAGTATTGACCTTTATTTTTTCACCAAACACAAGCCACGGGTAGGGAATTGTCTGGTAACGTGCATTCACCGAATTCTGAAGCAGAATAATCAGCACCATCAGATAAATTTATCATACAACAGAGTCTAGTACTCAAGGGAAATCATTCAGAAAGAAAAAAAACTTTGCAACTATTGGTAGGGACAATCTTTCCCTGGCCAAAATGTGGTCATCATATTATTTGGGTGACATTTTTTATCGTTCCAGTTTGAAAGCTTTTCCATCCAATGAAGGATAAGAAATAAGCATGATCCCACGATGATAGTGTATTTAACCATTCCCAGTTGCATAAAGAGAACACTATGAACTTCAACATAGGAACATGGACATTTTATGCATGCAAGCATGCGTACAAGATAACTCTGTCTATGTGCATTCATAGTGCCAGTTTTCCTTATCTTGTTAAGGATATAAATAATAAAATTATCCCTCTCTCTCGAAGCTTAAGCTTTTAGATAAGTTGGTGAATAACAACTGAGCATGGTATCAAAGCAATCAACAAGTTCTGATTGAACCTCACCACCAACACGATTATGGTGACAATACTGGCACATAGAATAAAAACATCAACCAGCATACTCTATTCAAGAAGGATACTGTTCATAACACTGCAGTACTCAAGGGTTTGACTAATTTTGTCTCTTTCCTTAGCCATGAGTCTTAGACTTCACTTTGAACCTTGGAAAAAACCAAAAACCATAATCTTCTTCCAGAACACTTTCTCCACCACCCACCAAGCATCCTTAGTCTATTGTGCAGTAAACCTTAAATAAAAATTTCATCGAAGTGATGAAACTTTAAAAGATTCTTTCTTAGATGCTGCCACATAAAGCCACCTAGTTTTGAGAATCCAATAAATTTGCATCTTTGGAACAACAATATCAATGTGGTATTTGCTTAGCTCTGGCAATATATACTCGAGACAGAATTTTCCTTTTATTTTTGCAATAAAAATTGAATCTATTAATTTTATTCTTTATTGTGCTATAAAATCATAAGAAATATACATTGCAACTACCATTCATGTAAGTTGTGGAACAAATAATTACAACAAAACTGTCAGATACTTTGCAAATGCCAGATGTTAACTAGCTAGTAGCTACACAATAGTTGGAAAAATGCCAAATTAAGATATGGTATTGGTTCATAGAAACCTATATCCTATTTTTTAAGATATTTGGAATTTGGATCCCTATGGAGTTTGGGACAGTGGTGTTAAGTGTCAACAGGGGTGCAAGATATCTGATGCTGCAATTCCCAAAAAACAAGACATAGCACTACCTTAAATGGGGATCTGTTACATTTTTATTTTTATTTTGGAAAAGTAATAGTAACACGGTTTAAAATAATTTTTTCCTGCTTTCTTTTTGTTTACTTGTAGAGTTATGAGGATTTTAAATACCGACCTTTACTTATCGCATTGGCCAGTGTGAAACAGTTTCTCAAAGTACTAATTTAGTGACACAACAAAATATGGGTGATACAAATCGGCCAATACATATTGTGCATCATACCATATCGGTTGTTAGGCCTATCACAAGCAACATTACACGACAAGAACTCACAAGATAAAAACTCAATCAAGCACTTTTTCAACATTTTCTTCCATTCTAGACTCTTTCACATGATGTTTTTCCTTTATGTTGTTTTCTAATGTCGATTGTAATGGTGTTTCCATCATTGAAACAACAAATATTAGTCTTTGTTTTCTTTATCATCGTGAGTTATTTACTTTGGTAGCATTTTCAGTATTCTAATTAAGAAAATTCTCGTACCATACAAATTCATCATTTTATTGTCTTAAAATCAACATGAAGTTCACACGAGTTTGCAAAACATGTTTTTAAGTGTTAAAATGTTGATTAAAAATACTACATCCATTCTACTTGTTATAAATAAGGTTATAACATACTTATTCTCAGTTTTATGGCATTTGCTAGAAGTTACGTGTATTTTCAATTACGATGTACGTGTTCACTGATACTCCCACTACTCGTTACACACCCTGCAACCGTGACCGATACCGCAATTAAAGCCACGGGAGTTATTAATCAGACAAGACAAACATCATTTCCAATTCTCAATAACGTGATCTTTGAGTTTTATAGGGATATGTGGAATGATGTTAACATATATAAGTGGTTGTTGTGGGGGTCTGCCATCATTTAATAGGCCTAACAAGTGACATTGCTTCTTTTTTTTTCATTTGGAAAACAAGCTCACTAGACCTCCCAAGTGTCCTGGTCAAAGAACCTTCTCAAACTGGAAAAATCTCAGATCAAGGACCAAAGTTTGGATAAGAGAACTGTAGAAAGGAAAAGCAAGAACAAAGCACGGGTAAGGGTTTCATAGTAGTAGCGACAAGAGTTTAGCATGCCATGACGGAAAGCACCATCCACCTTTTCTCTGACCCTCGTTAAAATGAGCTAAACCCATGAGAGGGCTGTTTCCCTCAAATCATGTTTTACCATAGAAATAGGAAACTCAATTCTTCAAGCAGGGGTCACACCAATGTGTACTTCCAGGGATTAATGGTGGCAAACTAAAACAGATTAAGCAAAGAAAATTTGCAGCCAATGCTCAAAGGCACAGATGACATCACAAATACACTCTGAATGTGTTTGTCTCAGCTCTTAAAAACCAATATAGATCCATAACAACACAACATTGCATACAGTGAAGAGACATTGGCTTCTTGCATCTTGTTTGATAACTATGCTGCCAGAAGAATGACTTAAATCATTTTTTGTCGACTGTCTGCACAAACCCTTTTTCCCCTCCTGGAAAAGGGCCTTTACAATTTAAGTTCAATTATCTATAAGTTTATTTCACTGCTTCATCACGTGTCAACAAGACTTAAATAGACCACGCTAAATTAAGGTTTGGACCAGCACCTGAAAGCCCGACTAGGGTAGGCGTGACCCTACTTAAACTTTTGGAATGAGATATGAACCTCACTGTCATCCTTCGCCAGATGTAGAAGAATGACCCCAGCCCCCAACCAGCAAGTTTATCTTAGGTGTTCAATTCCCTTAATAGCAAAATATTTTTATCAAATAAGGTCTTCTTTCCAAATCCACATTCAGTTCTCATAAGTGAAGCAATATATAAAATTAACAGTTTATTCCATGTTTGCAATTAGATTCTGGTCAAGATGCAATAGAATGGATATTATGAGGCTGTCACCCATGGAATCATTGAAAGACACATTTATATTTTTAAAACTTCAGCAAAAATTATCCATTCAATACTTACAGCATAAAGTAAAACCTGACCATCATCCATTGTTTTGAAGGACATGGATGTCTCCCTGTGCTGCAAATAGAAAAGAAAGCAGCAGATGTTAACTGAACTGAGATTTATCAGATAATAATTACGAGCAAAACTGCAAGCAGAGTTACCCTACCACTACAGATGCTATTCCAGGAAACAGGCCAGAACATACAATTGCACGAACTAAGGATTGGTTGTGACTTAATCTATTGTTTGTACCAGCATCAGCATCTAGCAATGCAGCATCTCTCAAAATGAAGCTAAATTGCTTCCGAAGAGAATGGATGGCTTGAAGTGTTTGGGCAGAAAGGAAATTTCTCCAGCAGTATTCGTATGCTGATCCTTCTCTTTCTGCATCTTTCCATCCTTCATATGCACGGACAAGCGCCATATGATCACTATAGTCCTTTGCAGAGAATCTGGACTTTGCTGTTCCAGCTAACTAAATCCAATAAACAAAAACAAAGAAAGAAAGAATATTGTGTATTAATGAGATTTTTCCCGAGAGTAAATCTGGTGTGCACAAATCTTGAATTGTTTTCCACATCAAACAAGTATGAATGGATGCGTCCAGGGTTTATTATCGTTAGACCATCATACTAAATAGAAATAGCTGAGTGTTATTAAGACAAGGGAGCCGTAGGCTTCAAGTGATCATAGTGCATGAAAATTGCACAGACCACATAGCAAATGAATTGTTCTTGAGGGCAACAAGACAGATTGAGAAGATTCCGGGATCAATAATATGGACCATTTGACTTTTGTAATGCAGTTTCCTTTGAAGAAAAAAAATATAGCCAAGAAAGTGAAGCACAAAAGATGTTTAACTCTATGTTTCAGTAGCAGGAACAAAAGACAAAGCAAGCAAAACTAGTGCATCTATAGATTGAGCATCTCTCGAAGGCATTTCACATTTTTAATTCCAAGAACTAGTTACAGAGTTTTCCCCACATTACTCAGAGTGCAATCAATTCTTCCAATCCTCTGTGAATATCTCAGGTGCTCAACTCAAAAGCTTAGATTTAAATAACAATACAAGTGTCATATAAAAATATAATATTTTCCAAACATAATTCTCCCCCCAAAAAATTATTCATCCACCAATTTTAAGCATTTATATGTTAAATATTTTGAATTGGAAATCAGCTTTGAGGATCCCTCATCCATGTTTTCAAGGATGTGGTTTTGTTAGGAAACTTCATTCAACACAATGGATTGCTTTTCAACTCCTCAAAGGTAATATCCCTTATCCTGAACTACTTTTTGTTTTGTTGCTGATCAGGAAAAAAGAAAAGAAAAAAAAAACTGAAATACTTGACAAGCGATCAGCCATCCTTACTACAGTGAGCTTTCATACAAAACACACAAGTTTGTAACTCCTGTTTTTCGCTCTTTTCTCAAATGGAAAACCTTTCAAGCAACGAGCCAACTCTTCTTAAAGAAGAGGTATAATTCGATAACTTGCACTCCATAACTTTCCTACAGTTGTCAACTAGGCCTTCATCCAACAATCATATCATAATACACATGGTTGAGTAAAATAATTGTTTTTAGATATTTCTAATTCTGCAGATGACTTCTGCTCTCTCCAACTCCAAATTTTGAAGCTTCAGTCTTCATCATCTTCTGCTATTCGATGTGAATCACAGACAATGGAAATGTCATCCATGATGCAAAACTGGTTGTGGGTCAAACATTTAGCTCTAAATGCATATTTATTATGTTTTGATAGTAAAGAAGTCAGTCTTCTTCGTTACTGAAATAGAGAAACATGACCACAACACATATGTAACACAGCACCCAAGTTTAATTCTACAGGTGACATCATCATAAAATTTTCCGTCTAGTGTTGTCAAAAAACAAAAGAGAAAGCCAGTAAGTACAATGGCATATAAGACATTGAATTATAATTGTCTGAGTAACATCCTCTTCAATCTCTCCATATCAGATGACTGCATGATCATGATGGAAATGGCAGCTGAAATGCATCTCGGGGTAAACCATCTGATGAATCATCAAGGATACTTGATTCCTGCCTTTAAGCTTTTAGAACATTTTAATAACAAGGTTATCCTATTTGAGAAAATTATTGCGATCAAGATTCATTTCTTCTGAAGATATTATGTCCTTTGAGTTTGTAGTTTACTTTTTCTCATAGATGGCTATTTTGCAAGAAAAGAAAAACCAATTAACCTATCTCATTCCAGCCCAAAAAAGGTTCAAGAAAAGGCCTATCTGAAGCATTTCTTTCCCTAAAGTTATGCAAAGGAAAATTTACACAAATGCATGCACAATACAAAAAAAAAAAAAGGACAAGAAAAAAGCCCCTTGTACTGGAGCACTACTGCCAAAAAGAGCTCTCATTTACTAGGCATTTAACGCTGCCAATCTATGAAATTTTTTCTATGGAGAATCTGAAGGGTGTTCTCTTCAATGGAGTAATAGTTTAGGTATGTCGACGTATAATGGGGGAGGAAAGGTAGGGCATTAACAATTTTTGGCTGCAAGGTTCGTTTTGTGGAGGGTTCATCATTTCATTTATCCTATCACAAAATTTCCATTCATAGAAAGAAAAAGATCTTAAAAGAAACTCTTAGCTTGACTCCACAGCACAATAAAAGAAATTGTATTACCGCTGTCTAGTACATCCATGTCAGTTAACAATCCCTAACAGAGAGCTACCAAGTGACCTTTGGTCTAATGGTATGGGTGTCGCACTCCTAAATGGGAGGTGAATAATTCAAGCTTTGCTAAGTGCAAGGTGTAAGAGTGGTTACATATGCATTTACCGATCAAAGGGGAAAAAATCCCTAAGAGAGTTCATTTCCTAGCAATCAAATTCCTGCTAACTACAAAACATACAGTTTTCTCCATATTGTTGAAACCTGAAACTGTATCACTCTTTCAGCTTAATCTTCCATCAATAATACATTAGCCATAGATTGCCGGGCATCGAGAAGATATAATGATAAACCATACAAAACTGAAAGTCTTGTGCACCAATCATTTGTGTTCGGCTACATAAATTCTTTATCTTTATCCTACTCTGTCAAAAGCTATATTTTCAGTTAAACTTATTAAGCCTATGTTTGGATTAGCTTTTTTTTAGGCTTTTTGGCTTTTTTGTAAAAAAGTAGATGTAAAATTATGTAGAAAAAGCCAGAAAAAGCCACATTAAGCCAAACCAGTTGGCTTTTTTAAAGGCTTAACTTTTAAGTTAAGCTTGGCCAAACATAGGCTAGCCTCCGTTTGGGCTAGCTTTTTTTTCAAGCTTTTTGGCTTAAAATCCAAAAAAAAAGCCAACTGGTTTGGGCTAGCTAGGCTTTTTCCCACTTTTTCTCACTTTTTCTACATGATTTGATATCTACTTTTTGACAAAAAAACCAAAAAACCTAAAAGTCACTAAAAAAAGCTAGTCCAAACATAGGTGTCCATATCATTTTTTACCACTGCATCCCATATAAATTTAGATTTTTTCCTTGTAGAGACTTGTAAAATTTTCTTTTGTTAATTAATGAAATGGGTGCATAATTAAAGTTTGGTCCCATAAATAATTAAAGACCATTATATGCACGATTTAAATTTCATGATATGTTATTTGGGTCATGAATACTGTAAGAATTAACTTGTATGGATTTTAGTAGGCCTTTTGATTCACTTTGTGGATTGGGCCTAGAGGAACCCATTTGGCACTTTGTGGTTGTTTATTGCAACTGAATTTATGAGAAAAGTTGATTATTGAAAACGGGAAACCAAAAATTACCAAATTGGAGCTTCTCAAAAATCAACTTTTTTCACCTTAACAGTTACCTTGGGCTCATAAGCAGAACGCAGAAGTTGTAACAAACATTTTGATACTGATTTTGATGCAAAATAAAAAGGCTAAAAGCCAAGTTGAGAATTTTCAACAACCATCCCCTTTGGGCTCTACCCAATTTGGACCCAATAGACTTTGGACGCGACTTAACTAGAGTTATTTAACCAGTTTTTTACCGGCAAATACACACACACCCACCCCCACAACACCTTGCACTTGGCAAGGTTTAAACCCCTTAGCTTCCATTTGGGAGAGTGCCGCACATACCATTGGGCCAAATACTTCTTGTTTAGAGTTATTTAACCTTAGTTGGGCCATTAACGTTTAACCCATGGTTGGACTCTTTTTACTCAACCTTTAGCCATTTGGTTGGACTAAGTGGAAGACACCTAACTTCGCTTTTTGCAAACTTTTTAGTTGGAATACAGTTTTGCAAGCCCACACACTCTATCCCCATCACCACAGCTGGCCACCGAAGAGATTTTCTCTCCATTTTGTTGAATAAAACCATGCTTTGACTCTTACACTATGTACCTTTGATAGTTTGATATGTTTTAAACACCACCTTGTTTTTACTCCAACTGGGAAGAAGTTGACACCTCATTTAACAAAACCTAATCACTCCATCATATGTTCCCCCTCGTGTATATTTGTATGTATATTGTCCGAAGAGAACTTGTCTGCTGAACCTTTGCACTTGATTAAGTGCCAATTTCATCCCTCTAGTGAAAAACCTCAAACTAGTTGGAATTTTGGATTCTCTTTCTTGTTGAAAGACAACTAAAACAACATCAAAACTCAATCCCAACTAGGGATGGCAATGGGACGGGGACGGGGACGGGGACGGGGGCGGGGATGAACTCCTCCATCCCCGTCTCCTATTTGATCGGGATGGAGACGGGAAAAAATATTGGGGGGAAAAGCCGGGAATAGGGCGGGGGCGAAGATATTTCGGGAATAGATTTTAGAATTTAAGAGAATGATATTAATGAAAGTTATAAATAATATAATAAATAAAAATTAATAGTTAATTAATCAATAGAACTAAGAATATAAAATGTAAGAATATAGAAGAAAAACTATAAATAAATATAATAGTTTAATGTTTTAGACTTTTTATATTTTAAAAATATATATTTTATACATGTATTCATATTTAATAAATATTTATTTTATGTAATCGGAGGCGGAACGGGAAGAAACGGGGCATGGAGAGCAAATACCGTCCCCACCCCGTTTGTTATTGGGGCGGAAAAAACCCGTACATAGCGAGACAGGGATGTGCGGGGTTGGGACGGGACGGGGGAAATTGCCATCCCTAATCCCAACCTATATCGCTGGCCAATCATGCTTCCCTCTCTCTCATGTTTGAGTTTTGAATGGGTTTAAGTTACTTTTAAGGACAACAGAAAGCCTTAAACTCTTATATGTAGACTAACACTATTATACACACCATAGGAGGTTTACATCACATTTGACCAGTTCAACACTCAACCTTGTCTTCCAATTCAACAATCTATATCAAGAAAATAAATACGCACGCTATCTCACCCTCTCACACCCTTTGTCCGAGCCCCATCTCCACTGCTCCTTTGTTTTTCTTTCATTCTTCATTAATCATTTCCCAAGTAGAAAGATGAAAACACTATCCTTGACCTCTTACTTGACCTTTGTGACCTTTTCAAACTTGAAGAATTCTTAGGAGAAGTTGGAAGAAAAACTTCTAGGATCATCTCCTCAAGAACTCAACCTCTCTTGGAGGCCCTTCCACGCTTGGAATTTTATCTTTCTCTTTAGTGTAGTCGAAAGTTAGGGACTTTTCACTTGAATCTTTAAATATGTAAATTCCATGCAAAGGATGTTTAGCGTCCTTTAAAAGTTTGTGTTCATTTTGATATCTATGTTGAAGTACTTTAATTCAAGGATATAGATGTACATGCTACTCTTTGAAAAATGGAGCATATGACAATTTTATAAATGTGTTTGAATTTTGAAACTATGTATGACGTTATGTCTTGAAAAGCCTGAGACGAGTTCATGGTTTTGTTTTTGATTATTTATATCTTGAATTTTGAATATGATCTTGAAAGGAAAGGGTTTGATCAAGTATCCTAGCTTTATGGATGATTTTTGGAAGAGTATGTTTTTCCTTAAAAAGGGTTCTTGTTTTCAATGATAGTATGTTAGTACTCTTACTCTAAGGTGACGGAGCAAGTTTACTGAAAAATTGTTCTTTAGTATGTTTTTCCTCAAAAAGGGTTCTTGTTTTCAATGATAGTATGTTAGTACTCTTACTCTAAAGTAATGAAGCAAGTTTACTGAAAAAATGTTCATTCTCTATTTAATTAGCATTTGGTACTGAACAACAAGAAGGATATGAATTACCCATCGACAAAATAGTGTAAACCCGCAAGAGACAGGCTCCCTTTGTGATACCCTATCCCACATCGCGGGGAATAGAAATTTATGTCTGGTATATAAAGAAACTTATGAGCTACTATTAATAATTTGGCTTAAGCATTTTAGGCCGCGTTGTTAGGCTCTTTATTCAAGTTATTGGATCAGTGGTCCGCTTAGACCGTTACAATTTGAATTGTGATACCCCATCCCACATTGTTAGAAGATAAAAATTACGTCTGGTATATAAAGAAACTTATGGATTATTATTAATAACTTGATTTAAGCATTTTGGACAGCGTTGTTAGGCTCTTTATTCAAGTTATTAGGTCAGTAGTTCACTTGGGTCGTTACAACCTCCCTTTTGAATAGAATTTTGTAAGAGACATGAAAAATGGAACTTGTTAAGTTGTCGAATTACAGTGCACCAATTATTTTGGAGTTAAATAGTTGGAATTAAAAACTTGATTTGAATTTGAGTTTTAATGGGGTTTGGTTATTGAAATAACGTTCGATAAACTTATGTTGATTTCAAAAACTTGGGATATTTGGAACACCTAGTGTGAGTTAGAATCTTAACAATTACCAAAACTATTCTTATTATAGTCAAAAGTTGCATCATGAAATGTATGCAGATCCTCATCCCGTTGTTTAATAGGCATTATTGGATTTTGAGGCATCTCCATACCTCTTTTTGGATGCAACATGTGTATTATCAAGTTTGGCTACACTTATTTTGGGCATTATGTTTAAGTTGGACGTTTTGGTGTGTAATAGTGATAGTTTAAACTAATATATTTGTATTATGTTTAGTTTCCACTTTTGGTTAAGGATCAAAATTTTGTTTCGGTGTCTTGTTTCAATTAGTATAGAAATGAAAACATTACGAAACATTTCTAAAATATTTCAAAAACGTTGCGAGAACATTTCAAATGAGACAAAATTAGAAATGTTTGGAAACATCTGGTGAAATCTATGTATTAAAGATCATTAATTGATTAAGTACGCATATAGAGATTTATGTAGTCATGCGCATAAAAGAAAGTGTAAAACCATGAAAATTACGGTTCCTATGAATTCAGTTTTTTATGTATAACTTGATTTTATTAAATACAAATAGAAATAATTCCAAAAACAGTATAAGATCCCAACAACAT
Source organism: Heliamphora pulchella (assembly GCA_032270985.1). Classification (NCBI taxonomy): domain Eukaryota; kingdom Viridiplantae; phylum Streptophyta; class Magnoliopsida; order Ericales; family Sarraceniaceae; genus Heliamphora; species Heliamphora pulchella. Next base: position 8,213,150 of record JAULJZ010000020.1, on the reverse strand, counting down.
AAGGTGTTAAAGTTTACTTAGGTAATAGTAATGCTAATAATATTATTTTTAATAAAGTAAAATAGAACCATGTATAATTTTCTAAAACAAATGTAAAAATATTATGAAATTTTTTAAATTCATTTCAATAAAACTTGTTTAGGTAGAGTGCACAATATTTTGATGTGTATCGATAGAAATGCTAGAATTTCATTATTCCACTAGCTTTCGTTTTGGTCGCTTAAGAAATGGAAATGTTTCGGCCGTTTCGATAGAAATAAATAGAAATTTTGTTCCTTGCTTTTGGCATGTATTAAATGGACTTGGTAGTATGTTTATTGATCCTATAAATTCATATTTGGTTTAGTAGTTGAAATGGTATAATTACGAGTTTGAATGATTACATTGATATTCAATGATTTCTTGTTAGACATGGATCTCCCATATTTTTAAAAAATTTAATAAATTTCAAAAAAGAGCCTAATGCACTTAACATATGTAAAATGACTTCTTGTAACTTGCAAAAAAATTGTGATAAAAGAGTGCCCTTTGAACTTCACCATTTTCTCACTAATGACCAAATTTGTCCAAACTTGCCAACAAACATAGTGATGCAAACCATAAAAGACACAAAGGCTCAATTTTTAAATTCACTTTTCTTTGGATTCTTTTATAGAGTTTTGAGGGGATTTGCACATTCTGGTTGTATATAGGTTTCGTTATAGGTGGTTTTTTGTTTTTGTCTTTGTATACTCCGTGTATACATAGTTGTGCCATTTTGTCAATTTTAATAATATTATTTTCATGTATCAAACAAAGGAGAATATTTTGTCTTCTTGAGAAAGGACACAAATAAAGGCATTAAGAAACACTTTCGAGCTTGCAGTAGATGGATACCAATTAGAGTTTTTAACAAAGAAGCCCAAAGATTTTTTAGGAATAGTCATATACATAAGCTTATTTGTAACTAATCCCCCAAAAAAAGTTTATTTGGGATTTTAAGGCCACAAAGGCTGCAACAAAGACACTAACAGAATAGCCAGAAAATGAGCAAAAACACTACCAAGGAGAAAATTCTAGCTATAAAAGCATGCAATATAATCATCATTAAAACAAATGATCATGTGAAGCAACACATGGCAAAATTGACCTGTCTCTTAACCAGCACAAACAGACTAAAACCCAAATTCAATGTCTGAAAACAATTGAAACTTTCTTTCGTTTAGGGAATAGGATTCCCTCAACTCTCGCAGGGACGACTCCTAGTTCTGTCCTGGGAAATGGATCCCTGGGCAGCCAAAGATACTGTAAAATTTGTGAAATAAGCATCACATCCAAGCCCTCATGATTGGAAGTCTGCATAGGACAAAGAATTAAAAACAAGATATACAAAAGATGTGAAGCACGGACACGTCGGAATAGGTGTTGTAGCCGTATCGGACGCGCCTGGAACACGCCAGGAGATGTGTTGAACACGCTATGTGGCGTGCCCTATTTTTTTAAAAAAAATAATCTAGCCAGACATGCCAAGGGACATGAAAGGGACACGCGTGTACAATTTCGAACACGCCTGGACATGCCAAACCTAATAATGAAATAAAAAATCCAAATAGCCTCAGTGCACAGTTTGAAAAAATACTCGGTCCCTCATCTTCGCTACCCACCGACAACCACCGATAACATAAATCTCACCAGCAACAATCACCAACGACCTTCAATCGCCATAGTTGAATATGAGAATACGGATTTATGGTTTGAAGAAGATAGAAGAAGAGATAAGAGAGAAGAAAAGATATGAGACGAAAAGAGTCCAGAGAGGTTAATTAACCTCCTTCACCCACACATCATTTATATATTATTAGGTCAAAGATGAGTACAAGAATACCATTAAGGAAATAAATTAAAATAGAAAAGAATCACTCTTAACATTCCCCCTCAAATTGGAGCATAAATATCAAACATGCCTAACTTGACAATCAAGCGATGAAAAGTAGAACGTGGCAGCAGCTTCGTAAGAATATCACCTAATTGGTCTTCCGATCGTATATAAGGTGTGGCAATCTGTTTTTGCAATAACAAATCTCAAATGAAGTGACAATCAACTTTAATATGTTTAGTGAACTCATGGAACACAGGATTATTAATAATAAAAATAGTAGCCTGATTGTCACAAAACATTCGCAAAGTGGAGTAGAAACGCCAAAATCCCGAAGAAGATAACGAACCCACAACATTTCAGAAGCAGTATGAGCCATAGCCCGATATTCGACCTCAGCACTGAAACGAGCCACCACACTTTGTTTCTTACTACGCTAAGTAACCAAATTGCCACCAACGAGGGCACAATAGCCGGACGTAGTTCGCCAATCGAAGCGGCTACCTGCCCAATCAAAATCACTAAACCAAGTGACAGTCAAAGAATCAGATGGTTGATAAAGTAAGCCACGGCCTAGGGCACTCTTTAAATAACGTAAAATGCGACAAACAGCCTCAAAATGTGGTTGCCGAGGAACATGCATAAACTGGCTCACAACACCAACGGCAAAGGTAATGTCCAGGCGAGTAACAATGAAATAGATTAGCTTGCCAACAAGATGGCGATATCGACCAGGATCATAAAAAATATTGCCCTGTTCAGCATTAAGTTTAACAGTAGAGTCCATGGGCGTATCAACAGGCCGAACACCAAGAAGGCTAGTTTCAGAAAGAAGATCAAGCACATATTTTTGTTGAGAAAGAGAAAAACCCTTAGAAGAACGAGCAACCTCAATCCCAAGGAAATAATGAAGAGCACCCAAGTCTTTAGTATGAAAGTGTGTGGCCAAGTGATTTTTCAAATCAAGAATGCCAGCAGCATCATCACCCGAAAGCAGAATATCATCAGCATATACAATCAACACAATAGTGCCTCCAGAAGAATGACGAATAAAGACAGAGTGATCAGATGTAGAACGTTGAAAGCCATAGGTAAGTACAACGGAACTGAATCGATCAAACCAGGCACGAGAGGACTGTTTTAAACCATAAAGTGCCTTACGTAAATAACACACAAGTTGAGCACTACCATCAACACTATAACTAGGCGGTTGGTCCATATATATCTCTTCCTGAAGGTCGCTGTGAAGAAAGGCAATTTTAATATCAAGTTGATATAAGGGCCAAGAACGACTAACCGCAACAGAAAGAAGGATGCGAACGGAGTTCAGACGAACCACGGGAGAAAAGGTTTCTAAGTAATCAACACCGTATGTCTGAGTATACCGCTTAGCAACCAACCGTTCCTTAAGTCGCTCAACAAACTCATCAGGAAGGTATTTCAGAGTGTATACCCAGCGACAACCCACAACCTGCTTCCCCAGTGGAAGAGAAGTAAGTTCCCAAGTGTGATTCTGATGAAGCGCTCTCATTTCCTCATTCATAACATTTTTCCATCCAGACATTGACATGGCCTGTTTATAGGAGGAAAGAACAAAAATGGACAACAAGATAAAAGCAAAAGAAGAGAGACAAGGAGAGAAACGAGCATAGGATACAAAATGAACAAAAGGGTGTTGAATACAGGAACGCTTACCACGGCACAAGGCAATAGGCAAGTCAGATGAGGCAGATAGAGAGGGAGAGGACACAGGAGCCTCAACCAAAGAAGATGACGAATCCGGACCATAAGGGACAACCTGTCGAGCACGAGATCGCTGATATACCTGCAAAGGAGAAGTAGGTAAAAAGGAAGGAGATGGCATAGAAAGGTAAAGGCAGAGTAGGAGAAGAGCTAAACTCTCCCTCACGACAACAAACGAGATCAGACGACAACGGGAGACTGGAGGAAGTAAAAAAAGGTGTGGATTCGAAAAATGTGACGTAAGCACTAACAAAATACCGACGGGTCTCGAGGTGATAACAGCGATAACCTTTCTAAGTACGAGAGTAACAAAGAAAAACACACTTTCCAGCCCGGTGAGACAGTTTATCACGACCAGGATCAAGAACATGTACAAATGCAGTACACCTAAAAACCCGAGTGAGAGAAAAGGGCAAGGAGGTCGGATATAACTAGGAAAAGAGAGACTGGCCATGGAGGACATCAGAAAGCATGCGATTAATAAGAAAGCAAGCAGTAAGAACAGCATCACCCCAAAACTGCTTGGGTACCGTAGTGTAAAATAATAAGATACGAGCAACGTCTAACAAGTGACGATATTTGCGTTCAGTAACTCCGTTTTGTTGAGACGTGTAAGCACAAGTAGTTTGGTGAATAATACCACGATCAATACAAAAAGAAGCAGGACTGGATTGTAGATATTCAAGAGCATTATCAGATCAAATAACCTTGAGATGTTTGCCAAATTGGGTATAAATTTTAGGGTAAATTACACTGACCCCCCTGAGGTTTCTGACAAAAACAGAAACCCCCTATGTGGTTTCAAAAATTGCAGTAACACCCCATCAGGTTTAATTTTAATATCAAAGAGACCCCAACCGTTAAAATTTTCGTTTAATTTAACAAAAACCACCGTTTCATCCCAAAACCGCCGTTTGCAACCCCCACCCAAAACCGCCCACCGCACCCAAACCCCAACCCAGTCCCGTCCCCCCCACCCCCCCCACCGCCGGTACCAAACCCAAACCCAAACCCCAACCCCAACCCGTGCGGCGTGCGGCGGTGGATTTCTTTTTCTCTGCTCTTTGTGTGTGTGTATATATA
>JAULJZ010000020.1:8178205-8201058 GCA_032270985.1 Heliamphora pulchella | reverse complement strand
GTCTATATGGAGCAACCTCCCGATTTTGTTGCTCAGGGGGGTCTCCATCGCTCTCTTTATGAATTGAAGCAGTCTCCACGGGCATGGTTTGGTCATTTTAGTATGGTTATGCGCTAATTTGGTCTTTTACAATCCAAAAAAAACCACACTGTGTTCTATCAGCGTTCCTCTGCTGGCTGTATTATATTAATCATATACGTTGATGATATTATTATCACGGGAGATGATACGGTAGGCATTTCTGAGTTAGAGCAATTTCTGAAATCTCAATTTCAAACTAAAGATTTGGGGGAATTGAAATACTTTCTCGGAGTCGAGGTAGCACGCGGCAAGAAGGGTATCTTTATTTTCCAGCGAAAATACGTGCTGGATATTTTAGCTGATGCGGGACTTCTGCGAGTAAAGGGGGTCGAGTCACCTATGGATCCGAGTGTCAAACTCCTCCCTAATGAGGGTGATGTTTTTCCTCATCCTGACCGATATAAAAGAATGGTTGGGAAGTTGAACTATCCGACAGCAATGACAAAACCAGACATCGCCTTTCATGTGAGTTTGGTGAGCCAGTTCATTGCTGCGCTTTGGGTCCCACATTGGAATGCCGTGGTTCGAATTTTACGATATCTCTACAGTAAACCTGGTAAGAGGCTACATTTCAGTGATCATGGCCACTCTATGATGGAAGGGAATTCTGATGCAGACTGGGCAGGATGCCCCATTGATTGAAGGTCCACTTCTGAATTTTCTATATTTATTGGTGGCAATCTTATCTCTTAGAAGAGTAAGAAGCAGGACGTGGTTTCTCAGTCGAGTGCAGCAACTAAATATCGGGCCATGGCTTTGGCGACATCTGAGATTTTATGGCTCCGTCAGTTGCTTTGTGAGTTGGGTAATCCCTGTCATGGCCCAACAAAACTTTGGTATGATAATAAATCTGCAGTATATATTGCTACAAATCCAGTATTTCACGAGCGCACAAAACATATCGAGGTGGACTGTCATTTCATTCGGCGAGAGTATCATAATAGTGTGATCGTGTTTGGCTCCGTTCGTACTGGAGAGCAATTGGCAAATATTTTTACTAAATATGTTCCGAGTCCTCGGGTTCGATACATATGTGACAAGCTGGGCATGTTAGATATATATGCTCCAACTTGAGGGGGGTGTTAGTTTTATTATGATTATTATCCGGTGTGGTTGGACACACCATATCTTATTGTATATCCTCGTTTATCTATAAATAAACTAGTGCGTGTCCCATTAGGGTTAACGTCTTCATTTAGCCTAATATTATTCTATTAACAGATACTTCTTGGACGCTCATAGATAAGTGTTCGGCACTTCTTCAACGAGTCCTAATTTAAAAATAAAATTTCGTAATCGCATCCACTTTGATACACTTCGGTGACACTTCTTTGACCCTCCCAAACACAACTTTTGTGGTAAGATACTCAACCCAAATATTCTCAAATATTTCAGAAGTAATACATTACATAGCATGCATATCACTTACTTTATGCCATCTACAACTTGTTCATTGGATGTAGATGACGATGATGAAACAAAAACTTAATAATCAATTCCAGTGAACTACAGTCAAAACTTAAACGTTCTTACTTGTTCTGATGTTGCCATTGAACCATGGCAAGTAAGCAGCAAAACCCTGTTAGGATCACCTAAGAGAGGATGAGCTTTAAGTTGATCCCTCAGACAATTAATGTCCTCCCAGCCAGTCATAAATACTAAGACAGCACCAGACCGTTCCTTCCGACATATATGGCAAAGGACAGCCTCAATAAGATTAAAACCAATGCAATCAGGTGTCCAACATGACACTGAATCACGAACCCTGGAACTATAATTCTCAAAGTTTGATTTATTAAGAGCATCCTGAAAAATAATAACAAGATAGAAGGCTAGTTACACGAAGTTATTGTACAAATCTTCAAATTTACAATATATCATGTTTCTCTGTACCTTCTCATTGTTCACAAACTTCAAAAAAAATAAAGAAAGAAGAATCATTGTTAAAAAACTTCAAAAAAATATAAAGAAAAGGGAAGTGTTTGAAGTGTTGACAATTCTTTTCCTTCTGGCCTACGTCTTTCTTGTTTCTTTTTATTACATTGGGAATCCAGAGCCTGGAAAAGGAGCATTCTGAATGTGGAAAGACTTGAACCCTTGGCCTCTTAATGAGGGGCAAGGTTTTGGCCAACTGTGCTAGCCCCAGTTGGTTTCATCCACCTTGCCTCTATCACAACTAAAAACAAATTGCAGGTTATGTAGAATATCAGAAATGTACAAACACCGACACTAAAAATGAATAATGTAATAAAGATGGATGTACCCAGTTATAACAGACAGTGACTTGCCACTCCCCTGTTATAAAGCAGGCAAGGCATACTTGACAGCAGTCAGTGAACAGGTGAAAAAAGAAAAATTGCCTCATTTGACCAGCCAGTTATTGATGAGAGCTTGTATTGCAATTGAATCAATGAACAGCTCAAGATTGAGGAGTTGGTTGCTTCTTTTAGCAATGTGCAACCCATTTATATATTATATGTGCAATACAAAGTTCTGGCAAAGCTAATCTCTTGAAATAATTAATCGGCTCCATTGTACAAAACAAAAACAAAAAAGTAATCATTAATCATGTGATTGGACTAATTAGATTAAACAAACTACTTGCTAGGATAATAGAAAGAAAGTTTCAGAGAGTGAATCAAAGTTCATCAGATGGTTAAAAATACAAAAAAGCCAGAGTTCTCTCATCATTGACATTACATTTAATTCTTTAACCTCTCAAAGATATAGCATGCATGTATAAAAGAACTGTTATCTACATATATAGATACAGCACTGACCATACAGAGCCCATCGAATCCCATACTGTACCAATGTCCAGTGGCAACTCATCAAAATAGCATGTTTGCAAATATTCGCAAATCTTTGAGAAATAAGAATCAAGGTGTCCACAAACCAAAATGATTTCCCAACAAAGAAATGTGACCTGCTCCCGCTCTTCTTCTCAGATGAGTCCCATCTAGAGAAAGGAAAGGCTTATGTGGGCTATAACTTTCATCTGATTAGAGGATAATGGCCATCCTAATACATCAGCAGGACCATGGCCAAAGCCATTTATTCTTATCGACATACAGGACAAAATTTTCCACAAAATAATGAGGTCAATGGAAAAGTTAATTATTTTTCTTTATCTTCAAAAAGAAAAGGATTGATAAAAGAATTTTCGTCTTCCATGCCCCACAGCTCACAAAATTTGGGGCTCATTTATGCAGACACGAGTTTATATGGTCAAACAGGTGCCCTCCTTTGTGCCACTTTCTTAGTTTCTGCATTATATTATTACTCTATTATCGCATTATTAGTCATCAATCCCCAACCAATACAAAATAACAGAAATGATGGTCTTACTGTAAGTACGAAAGATTAGGGTGAATTAGGCACAAAATCAATCAAAGGTACCCTGACCATAAGAAAGAGACAAGAGTCTGTGTTTCTTTCAAAGTGATAAAAAAACTGCCACGTTACATGAACATAGGTGAGTTCCTCACACCAACAGGGCTCCTAATTTCTCACTTGAAATGGTAGATCCTTCCCTAATCCAGAAAACTCCTTTCTACCACTCCATATGGGAGAGAAATGTAACAACCCTGACCAGCGTTGGCATGTGTTGGGTCCTATATCGGAAGCTTGTGGGGGGGATTTCAAGTATATAATTAAAAGCAATGAACCCAAATGACATCCCTTGACTAGCCCCTTTGGGTTGTTTTTACTAGAAACATGAAGTATTTTTAAATTATGTTCATGTCAAATTGAAATACTTTAGTAGTCGTAATTTTCCAAAAAGAAAATTATTATTGTTTCCATATTAAATGACCTCAATTAGTTTTGTCAGGTTTAGTTGTCTGTATATGGATGTTAGACCACCTAGACACAAATCCCAAGACATTAGGGATCAACTTGAAAGGTCTCAGAAAGTTCATGGAAATGTCTAGCAAGATCTGTACATTTAAAAACATTTCAATTTAGTTACTTTTGTAGTGTATGATTTATTATTATTCGAGGACAATGATAATACAATTTCAGTTGAATGAGCCATAGTGGGAAAAAAATGGTTTCTATCCCTCTCCATATGCTGTCAAATCTGACCATAAAAGGTACAAGTTTGCATTGTCCAAGTTGGTTTTTGTGTATAACCAATATCATTTTCAAACATTTTGATAAAGAACCGATTACAATCATTACCATTCTGGCTGTTGAGATTAGATATGCTTAATGTAGGTCTCAATCCTAGTACAAAACCATAGCGATCAAAGTCAAATCGTGAGCTTATTAGTGTAGAGACCCAGAAATTTTAGGATTTATTTAGGGGTGTTACTGTGGAATATACCCTAATTTTTTGTATAAATTAGAATTTTTAAATTTTGAAAGGTACAATAACCGTTTTGCTATTGACTTTTATAAATTACAAAAATGCCCGTGTGCTAGAATATATTTTAAATAAATAACATTTGGGCCATGTTTATTTAATTCTTCATTATTTTGGACCATTCCGCCTATTTTGTGCATTGGGACACTGGAATCCCACTTAATACTCTGGGCTTGACCCAAATTGGAAAATGAGCCTTTTATCCTTTATGGTTCGCATCATTCTCCTCCACTGAGAAAAAGACAACCTCGAGTTCGCCTTGAAATACTAAATTCTATTATGACAAATAATCAACAATTTTGAATATGCCAATTGCTTCAAAAAAAAAATTCGTTCTAGCTAATCTTGGTAATGAGGCTATTGACAAAATCTACAAAACCTGATTTCATAACCCAAATAAAATTTTTAACAACAAAAAACTCAATTTGCTCTGGCTTGATGAAATCTTCTGTTGATAGACAATCAATAAGATTCGACAAGTTGAATACGTCCTTATATCCAAGAGGCCTTCATTTGATGCAATCATTTTTTGCATGGGAATTACTTGCTCTTTAACGGCTGGAAGAAAATTAGGATTATTTAACTCGTGAGATGGTTCAAAATCAGACTTATCGTGATCCAAAATGTGACAGTGTCGCTAAGTAGGTATTGAGGTGGTAGAACCATGAATTAACATTCCATCTTTTCTTATAAGTGCAAGCTCTAACAAAATGATTTTCATATTATATTATAATGGTATTGTCTTCCCTATTATAAGTGGCACTAAATTCATTCATACATGGACGACTAAGTAGTACAAGCGTGCTAGTTATGAGAAGTACGTTTTACCAAATCTCATCAAAATAATCACTCATCTGAATATGAACTAAACACCTTTGAGAAACTAAAAGAGGAGTGTTGTTATTCCAAAGTAGCTAATAGGGTTGTAGGTAGGGCTTGGGCAGGACCTTGATCCTTGCAATATTTGATGTGGATAATCTCATCAAAATAATCACTCATCTGAATAGGAACTAAACACCTTTGAGAAACTAAAAGAGGAGTGTTGTTATTCCAAAGTAGCTGATAGGGTTGTAGGTAGGGCTTGGATAGGACCTTGATCCTTGCAATACTTGATGTGGATACCACATTGATTGTTTATCCTTCACCGATGAAAATTTTACAAACTTTGTTGGCGTGCCTAAGAAAGTATAAAAAAATATTGGTGCCCTTCCACTCTATCAGCATGTGTGAAAGTTGCATGAGTAAAAAGCTAAGTATGGAAGGTGGGGATAGTGGGGGAGACTGATGCGCAATTTTTTTTCTACTTTTTTTTGTTTGGATGGTCTAATTTGCGCGTGGGTTTATATGCGGTTTGTAAAAGAAGTGGGTTAGATTAGTTGTGCGAGTGGGTGAAGCAAATTTGGGGTTAGAGTTGAGTTTAAATGGGGTTTTAAAGAATGGGCTGGGCTAGCTTAGTTATGGGTTTAAGTGGGCTCAACATGGGTTTTAAATGGGGTTGGACTAAGTATGGGTTTCGATAGGGATTTAGGTGATGCTAAATAAAAATCTGATCAGGTTCTAGGTTTGGGTTGGCCAGGTTTGGCTTATTGTTTTTCCCAGGGTTGTTTGGGCATGTAGGGTTCCAATACGAGTCGGGTCTAGGTGTGTGGTATTGTAGGTTAACGAGTACAGATGAAATAGGTGGGTTAAGTTGGATTTTGGATCAAAGAAAGTGGTTTGTTTCAGATTGGGTCCAAATTCAGTATTCTTCCTCGCTGCGCGAGGTCTAGGGATTGGCAGGTCACGGAATAGAGGGAAAGAAAGAGAGAGAGAGAAAGAGATATAGAATTTAGGATATCACCGACCTCGGCAAATGTGGCCAACGGTGGGGCACACAATGGTGGTAGGGGTGCCGACAAAAGCTTTGGTGCAAATTTGGGTTTTGTTTGGTGAAGGTATTACGATTGCTGCTACTTGTGATCAACAATGGCAGTGGCCAACAGCGGACGGCAATCATGGCGATGGGTGATTGAAGGGCAATGATGTTTTGATAGGATCTCAGTGGCGCTGGTTTGGGTCGCAATAGAGGAAGAAGTTGGCAACTCTGATTTGGGTCACAATGGAGGAGTTCGGCGACTCTGGTTTGTTGATTGTGACTCCTCCTTTTAGTCAGTGAAATGAAGGTTGAGAGAGAAACAAAGAACTATAGTTTTAAATAGCGGTAGCGATCGGTGTAACGATAGCAGTAGCGGTGACGCGATTTCGGGGTATAATGGCCGTAGCATAACAGTAGCGGTACCGAAGCTGTGAATTTTTTTATTTTTTGCACAACTTAATAGAAAATAGGGGCTTTTAGCCAAAGGTTCAAAAAAATATTTTAACGCGCAAAGTCCATCAACAAAATTTTTAACGCGCGAGATCCAATCACCTACAACACAAATAAATTTAACACAAACAGAGAAATTTATATGTACTGCATACAGATAAATTTATCTGTCATTCCTTTCTAGTATTGACAAATGTTAGACAGATAAATTTATATGTTAAGTCAAATAAACACAAGTGTTAGGCAGATAAATTTATCTGTTCCTTCAAATAAATATAAGTTTTAGACAGATAAATTTATCTGTTTCGTGAAACAAGCACAATTTGCTAAACAGATAAATTTATCTGTTCCTTTCCAGCATTGACAAATGTTAAACAAATAAATCTATCTGTCCTTTCTAACATTGATAAATGCTAGACAAATAAATTTATCTGTTTAGTGAAACAAGTACAATTGGACAGATAAATTTATCTGTCTGTTTATTTATACGTGTTTTGAAAAAACGCAGTGTTCTTTATACAGATAAATTTATCTGTGTGCTTTATACGTGTTTTGAAAAAGCATAGTGTTCTTTATACAAATAAATTTATCTGTATGCTTATTTATGCAAGATAGATAAATTTATCTGTGTGCTTTATACATGTTTTGAAAATGCACAGATAAATTTATCTGTTCTAAGATCCAACTAGACCTTATGCGTTAAAACTGAACCTCGCACATTAAAATTTTTTATGGTGGATGAAAAACAAAGCCGACGCTACTTTTAAGGACCTAAGACTAATTTTCCATAGAAAATAATTGATTTGCATCTTTTTATTCCATAAATATATTTATTATAGTTTAAAATAATTTTTGATAAATTTTGTTTACTTTCTACACATGATTCAACATATGTCTTAATTTTTTTACTATATAGTTTAGTTAAAATTAACAGTTTAATTATTTTTTTTAGTCATTAATGAATTTATGTATTATAAATTCATAATGCACAACTTAAATGTCATTAAATTTTTAACGGCTATAAAGTATTGTATATATTAAAGCACAATATTTGATTTGTTAATTAAATTTTAATTTTGAATTCAGTATTAAAAAATTTATATTGTTGTTTGAACTTTAATTTGTATAAAATCTATTTATTTTTTTTTAGAGAAGTTGTAAACAAGCATGGATCTTGAACAATTTTCTTAAAAACAAAATACTTGAGTATCATATTTTCTACCTATTGCTGAGCATCATAAAAAATCAAATTTATAGACAGTGGATCTTTAAGAAATATGGATCTTTATTCAAACAGGTTATTTAACTTTCAGCGAATATGAATTTTAAAGAACTCATCAAAATTGAAAGAAAAATTAACATGTTGAATAGTTAAAAGTCAACAACGAAGAGAAAAACTAGTCAATTGTTGTGAAATTAAAGAGATTTGAGACAAATTTCACAACGGCCAAGTAGTATTTGGCTTGTCGGACTACTATAAATAATTTTAGATTGAAAATAATTGAAAACGTGGGATCTATTGATGAAAAAACAAAATAAAAAAATTCACGACCTAAAATTCTGTTGCACAAACCGTAACGGCCGTAACGATGCCGTTTCAACTGTTACAACACTGTTACGACCATTACAGAAGGTGTAACGGTCGGTACATTGGTCAATTTCTCACACTGAAAAATCGGCCGTAACGGGTAACAAAGGCCACATAACGCCGTTACGTAATGGTAACAGCCGCTTTTTAAAACTATGCAGAGAATAGAAGAGAGGAAGAGAGGCGATCTCGAGTCTAAACTCTTATATAAAAATGATGCAGCACTTGGAGGAACAAGAAATATAAGAAAGACAACGCAAAAGGATCGCAACCCTAATAAAAGGCCACAACCTAAACTCAAATTCTCATTGATAAACTCTAGAGATTACAATATCAAGCGCCTTATTTATAGGCTAATAACCTACATAGTGGATAACAATTTTATCAAAAATATCCTAACTAATGCTTATTTAAGTCTCTAACATACTTAATTTGCAATACCTCAACAAGAGCAGTAATTTGATTTTTCCTTTTCCGCGGCACTAGCTGTTTTTGTGTTTTCCACATCTTCTCTTGGCCATAATCATCAATTTGGTTGAAAGAAGTCAACTTGTATCCAGTCATTTCCAATACATCTTCCAAAAAGTGTGCTCTCACCGGGTATGTAAAGCCCTGAATTTAGCAAAATGCAATTCATGTAAAATTTAAAGATCAAATGAATCAATTGTTCCCCACTTGCGTATTACATAATTTTCAAATCTTATTTGAACTATACCCATCAATATCAAATAAAAGTGCGAAAGCACATCAACGTGTTACCCACATGCCTGACCCCACTTAAGTGTAAACAAGCTAATATCACATGGTTTTTCTCACCAAAACAATATTGAAAAAGAAAACGATGTCTTTCCGAATGAAATAAACCATACAACTTATATATCTAAGAAACTGGACAGCGGTACCCAGAAAAATGGAATTCTCAAATTTGTTTGCATTATGAGTATCTATAGAAAGTTATCCATGCCGTTTGCGAATTCAGTTAAGGTTGGGTGTTAGAGGTACACGATGCCCTAATATGAACACCACAATCAGTACAAGAAACAATAATTTGATGACCAAGATAGAAATCAAAATATGATACAACAAACTCAAGTTCAGCTAACCGGAATGTGGATTGTCGGTGCTCCTCCAAAATAATTGGAAAACAACTCAGCATTCAAAGTAGCACTCATTAAAATTAATCTCAAATCTCGACGTCGAGGAAGAAGATCCTTCAATACAATCAATAGGAAGTCTGAAATATAAAAGAAAAAACATGTTAAGAACTAATATCAAATGACTTTGTAAAAAATCCCAGAAAAAAAGCTAAATCTATTTGAAATTCCACCTTCATTCATGCCTCTCTCATGAATTTCGTCAACAAATACATGGGTTATACCATCCAGGTTGTGGTCGCTCAACAGACGTCGAAGCAAAATACCACTGGTACAAAAGAGCAGATGGGTATTTCTTCCCCTCATTCCCTCTAATCGAACTTTATAGCCAACCTATCAAAAAATCTCTGTTGTCGAATAGCAAGTAAAATACAGAAGTTTCAAATAGGAACTACTTATTCAGCAAACAATAAATCCATAATGTCAATTTAAAAACAAAGACAACACAAGAAGGGGTGGGAGAAGAATAAAGAGGGAAAGAGGCTCACTGATTCACCAAGAGACTCTCCCCTCTCGGTAGAGACTCTTTCTGAAACAGCCATGGCTGATATTCTACGAGGTTGTGTACAAATTATGCTACAGAATGCTCCACGACCAGATTCTATTTCTGACTCCAATATATACTGAGGAAGTTGCGTTGTTTTACCACATCCAGTCTCCCCAGAAATTACGACAACCTATAAGTATAAAAACTAGTCAGGATCCTCCTACAAAATGTAAACATATCTAGTGGTGTTGAAGAATAAACTATTAGAACAATTTCTCTACATCCATAAGAAACAGAAATGCAATATTCGGACAACAAGAGGAAATTCACTTTCCTATAAACACCACTCAACTCCTCAAAGCCTGGTGTCATTCATAACTTATATAGTAGCACATACAAAAAGTGTTCACACTGAATGACAACAGATGAGTAACAATAACCATATTTCCACAAAGTAGAGGCGAGAGATGACGCAAGGCAGGCCCGGGGATGGAAGAGCAAGGGCACGTAGAAGAGTCTAATGTTGGGAACAATTGTGAGAGTGTTTATAGATTATATATAAACGTATTGGGATTTTTTATTTTTATTTTTGCACTAATGTATATGTTAAAATATGAATAACTATCAGAGAGTGATGTAAAAATACCATGCAAATACAAAGTACAATAATAAATTTGGGTTATTTTTTCTATAATATGATGGCTATTACAGATTTTTCTCTTACTTGTAGCTTTTATTTTGTTACTTCGGGATTTCATCCTAGTTGGGAGCGAGATTCTTTTTTGATGGAAGTAGGTTCTTACTAGATTCTTGCTCTAAATTGCGGAATCAAAGTTTTACAGTGAATTCATCACTTCCAGTAATTGATCCAATTAAGACTAACAAAACAAGAATGTTGTGAGCATTTCATGTTTTAAGAATGCTTTGACAGCTCCTATACTCTGTTGAAGCCAAAAGCAAGTAAAAATAGGAAGGAGGTGTCGCAATTGAAAGAGAGGATGTAGTGGATGAGGGATGTGAACGAAAATCACAGTCTTGTGGGAAAAAAAATTCTGGAAGCACTTTCTCTCAATAGAAAATTCTTATATGCATTGCTTTCAACCAAAAAAGAAAATAGAAACGTTTCAAATTTCATAAAACACAAGTTAAACAAGAATTCACGACTTAGTTGCACTAGTTCTGTGTAATTTAATTGAAAGAAATGATAACTTCCGAGCTCCATCAATGGGGAGCGGCTTTCTCAGTACGACACGTGCTTTTTCAATTTTCAACAAGGACAATTTGCAACGGAACAAATCCACGACGTGCGTCTCTTAACTCCTTAATTTTAGAATCCTTAAGATATTTGCCCCTTACAAGTTTAATGAATAGCCAGCTTGCTATTAAATCTTAATCTTTTGAGCTAAATTGCTCCTTCTAGCTCCCGATATCCCCTACCTGCCTTATCTTTTGTTGGAGCGAAGCCACTTTACATGTGATATCCTGGTATCCCACATCAAAAAGGGAGAAGGAGTTCCTGGGCTATAAAGGAAAAACCTTGGACCCTTACATTCAACGAGGCCTTTTCCCAAGTGGTAGAGACCCTAGCAGAACTCCGCAGTTAAACGTGCTTGGACGGGAGCAATGCAAGGATGGTGACCCCCCTGGGAAGAACAAAACTGTGAAGGCTTTACCCAAAGCGGACAATATCGTTGCTATGTGAAGGGTCGGAGTGTTACAGATGGTATCAGAGCCGACTCTCCTCACCTCCGAGTGTGGGCCCCTACCATCTCGCATAACACGTGGGCGGACTACTGAGTGGGAGGGTCGATAAGGACTGGCAAGCTACAGGAGCTGGCAGGCTACTGCACGGGGATGTGCAGCCCTAAGGGAAATGGATTGTGATATCCTAATATCCCACATCAGAAAGGGAGAGGGAGTTCTTGGGGTATAAAGGAAAAACCTTGGACCCTTACATTCAACGAGACCTTTTCCCAGATGGTAGAGATCCTAGCAGAACTCCGCAGTTAAGCGTACTTGGACGGGAGCAATGCAAGGATGGGTGACCCCCCATGGGAAGAACAAAACAGTGAGAGCTTTGCCCAAAGCGGACAATATCGTTACCATGTGAAGGGTTGGGGTGTTACATTACAGGAGGTGGAGGAACAAATGGAATCTCTATCTCCCATTCTTCTTTGCTTGCTGTCGAGATAGGTGCTCTCTCTACGGACAAATCTTTTTACCAATAAAGGCATTCCTTAATCGTAGACAACCCTTTCTTATCTTGACTTTATAAGGGTTATTGGGTCATGGTGAATCATTACATAATATCTCACATAATATAATTACTCACTGACAAATATTACAAGTTTCACATGGTCAAAAATCTATCAAACTCAAGGGTTCATCAAGTGCTGGTTTCATAGCCAAAAACTATAATTGGAGCAAACACAAGTTTGGCTCATAGAAATGCAGCTTAGGAAACTCTGGTTATGAAATATCAAGCGCATACTAGTGGTTTCAACTTACTTCAATGGCTTGCTTCAACTGGTATGCCTAATCCATTATATGTTGTGCATCTTCTTTTTTGATAAACAAGTATGATGTATACAAAAACATTATGGGAATGGCATCTAAAAAACACGAGAAAACCCCATACAAACATCGACAAAAACTCCCAACCAAGGGGAAGACAACAAATCCTACAAAAATCACATAGCCAAGGCCTCCACAAACTACACTGTCTCATCAACTGAAATAACACCACGCTCAGATAACCAACTATAGAGATTACAAAGAATGCCCTTCAATCTATGCAACGGTGGTGCCTCATCGCCATAAAAGTGTCTCGTGTTTCATTCTAGCCATATCATCCCTGTGCCTCATCTTCCTGTTTTAACAATAACTATATGGGTAAATAGCAAACACCTCCCTTGAGGTTTTGTCAAATACAACTAAATTCCTGAGGTATGAGAAATTACAATCCACCCCTTTAAGATTTACAATCGCATAACAATCTTCCCTCACTGTTAAGCCACCATTAAATTACCTGATATATTTGGAAATATAAGTACCATAATTTCTCAATATACCTACTTTAACCCTAAAAATAAAAACCTTATTTGTCTCCCTCCTTCCCTCCAGCCCCCACTCACACCCATTCCCACCAAATGGCAAGACACGCTCAAAACAAAGAAACATAATAAGCTCCAATCATGGAATCGTAGGTATCGAATTACGTATCAGTATCGGTAATACGGCCAGACAGTATTGCCGATATATTGCTAAATATCAGTATCGGAGATCTAAATTCCCGTTATGTATTGGCCAATACAATACATAATGGTCGATATTTAGAACCCTGGCTCTAACCACCATGAATTTCAACGACGGCAGCCAGCTCACAATCCCTTGGCGACCGCTAGAATTCACCAATGGCCACTGTCACATACTGCCTCTCTCTTCCTCTATCCTCAACCTTCCATTCCCTCCCCGCAACCTTTTATCTCATTTCACTACTAACCCTAGGCATCACTAAACTTCCTTCACCCTCTCTCTACCATCGTACAACATATCTATATAATAAGGGAGCTCATATTTTTCAAAATGTCTTTTCTCTCCTCTAATGCATTTTTAAAAAAGGTTGATATTAATTCGAGGTTAAACCCTACAATCAGAAGATCACCTTTTTAAAAATATGTTCTCTTTCTTTTAACACATTTTGAAAAGAACGATTGAGATTAATTTAAATTATATCCTACGGTCTAAATCTCACCTTTTTAAAATGGTCTTTTAATGGTGTGCTACCCTAAAAAATTTAAGACTGTGATTGATTTTACCATTTTAACTCCATATTCTTCCTCCCTCTCTAGCTTGTTTGATAAATCCATTTTAAATCATTCTTTCTTGGGCAAACCCATTCCTCTCTCCCTCTCCCTCCCTCCCTCTCCACTATCGTTGTTGTGGCATCACCATCGCTGCATTACCCACCATTGGGATATGTTCAATAGTGCCTTTAGGCATGAGCATTTCGCTAGTCTTCTATATGGTGACCGCCCATTTCAGTGTCGCCGCACTTCAAACACTTCGTTGTGAAAATCATTATAATCAAATACCAATTCAATTTAAAGATGCAAGTTCATAAAAGTTCTTTATTTGTACCCTATGGAAAGCATGAAAGGCGTAATCAGCAGAATTCCTTCAATTCCCATACATAGAAGCCGATACATTACAAACTGAAGCAACAAATGCATATGGGGATTTTGAAACTAAACAACAAATTTGGAGCCCCGATGTCGAAGCCCGCCAGGTCCTGAATCTTGGCAAGTTCAGAAAACAGTAGCAATGGTGTAGAATGGCATTTGGACAGATGTGTTTTCAACCAATCAACAAAGTTTTGCAACTGAGTCAAATAAAGAGGAAACGATTGGATAGAATGATTTGGATCTTGTGAGCTGAACAGAAGTGGCAAGGGAATGAAGGACACGGCTAATTTACTAAGATCAGGATATAAATTACTGGGGATTCACCAATGTGTACAAGTGTACATAATACTCGTGCAAAGGATTGTGGTAATGTGTGTGCGTCAGAGAGAGAGAGAAACTCTGACAGGGAGCCAATCGTAATTTTCAGAACCTAAAGGGAAGCCTATATTTGACTGAAACCTTGGGGGAGATACATGGACTTACCCTAATACCCTACTTATATTTGAAGTCACCCAATAACGCTTTTACATTTAAATATAGCAATAAATTATAAATATGCAAAAACATGCCAAGTTCTTCAATTCTCCACCATTCAGCTCCATAACAAAGCCCAAAGAATATTATATTCAGTTAAAAGAGAGGAGGATAATAGGCTGTGAAACAACAATGTAAAAATGGTACAGCAAAAAAACCTGCAAACAACTATGGATGTCTAATTAAGTTAATTAACTCTCAATCCAAGGATCGAAGGACTTTCCAAAGATTATCTCTCAATCCAAGGCTCAAAGGAACCAAAAAAGGCTTTGAAATAACTTCCATGTTGTTTTCGTAGACCAATAATGTTACGAAATCAATTGCAAACTGATTAAGATCATTGTTTTCCTTTCCCTTTTTGTTGGAAAATTAAGAGTCACATTCAAAGGTGCAAGAGAAGGCCCTGTTGCACATGAATAATTTAATGGCCCAAATACGATGAGACTCAAGGCAGTAGGCACAAAAACCCAAAAACTATAAACAAGACTTCTATAATAGGAAAAAGCAAACAAAGATCAGAAATAAAAACAATAATTTCATAATTTCATAAGAAACCTCAAAGACATCACTCCAAGCTAGAAGACATGAACTGAGAGGACAATGGCACACTCAATTAATTTCACTGAGGGAAGCAAGAGCAATAAACCAACACTTTACGTAGCAATAAGTAAAAGGGCCCAACTTAAGTAATGCATCCATGCAGAGCATTGAAAATATACTCATTCCAACCAAACCAATTCAATTTGTTTGAGATGCCATGTTGAAATTTATGAAAGGAAGGGCATGATCCTATGTCAAACCTGATTCCGAGCAATTGCTTGGAGCAGCCTTTCCTTCTCTTTGAATGCAGGCAGAGATCTCCGGAAGTCTAGCATGTTCCTGCCTTCTGGTGATTCCTATAGATAAAAGGGTTTGTTTGTCTCAAAATGCAACTACAACAATCAACACGGATAAAAGTTCCAAAATGACACATTTTAATAGTTGCTTGAAATTTAAACAAAGCCCAAACCCAAGACATTTCAATTAATTTCTTCAAATAACGAAAAAGATAAGAGAATAGAGAAGAAAGAAATAAATGCAGTTCCCACGGTAAAATATAGGTCCACCATCCAACTCATAATAGCATATCTGTTGTCATCACAGATCAAATGCAAAACAAAATAGGCTTTAGCAGAACGAGGACCAGCTTAGCACCCACTACCTAAAGAGACTTTTCAGCCAATGAACTAGACCGTGTCTCCATGGTTCAAAACATTTATTTCTACAACAGTGGAATTTCTAATTTTTTCTTTGCACAGGAACTGGTCCTCACAAATATAAATATGCAGAGGGGAATCTTCATGGTTCAAAACATTGATTTCTCTGCCTCTAGAATTTCTAAATTTGATTAGCCTAAAATAAGTACAAGAAATGAAGTTGACAGAAGCATATTAAAAACCTACAACAAAAGAATGAGAATGGGATATTCAAACGTTTTATAGCTAGAGTTCTGTTACTGTGCTATCACATTTATCAATATAATAATATATACATCATCTAAGAGTATCCACGGATATGTTTCCCTTCTTTAAATCCAAATGTATAGTGGCATATTAAAAAATATACCGACAACCAGTATTTACTAGCACCAGATATGCCAATACAAAAGATCCAGAAATTTGGTCCCACTCTTGTGATGTGGCTTATCATGCAACACACTATATTTCTTGTTTTTTCAAAAGTTAATTACAATAGTCAACTGTTATTTCTCTATCAACAATTGCATCACTTTCCAATAGTTTGAGGTTCTATGCCATGGTTGATTGTTATCATGGTATCTTTATTATCTAAATTAACTAAATTCTAACCAATGCTTTACAAATCGATTTTAAATAAATGCTAGGCATGAAGGTGAAACATATGAGGATTGATCCAAATACTGCGCAGATGGCCATGAATAAGAAGTTAGTGATGCAGCGATGTAGGACAGCTTAGAAAACTTAGGACTAAAGCCGACTACAATTGGATTTGTAGTCGGTCTAGCGCAAGGGAAGATTCTAGTGTCAGAGTTATAATTGGTATAAAAAAATAATGACATGACCAAATTATCTTGCCAAATTTTGTTTACATCTCATGTCTCATCATTGCACTAGTTTAATGGGTCCCACCAATCATGTTTGTTACTAATGAAAATTTGTCAAATCATGTGGTAAACAAAATGTGGGAAGATAAATTGATCATTGTAGCATTATTGGTAGGAACAAAAACATTTGACAATTCTCAGAAGAGAAAATGTTTAAATTGGACCAAGTGGCCTTTGACCCAATGGTATAGGTGTTACCCTCCCAAATGAAATGTTTGGAATTCAAACATTGCTAAGTGTAAGGTGTGGGAGTTGTGGGTGTGTGAGTATTTGCCGATCAAAAAAAAATGTTTAAATTGGTTCAATCATTCAAGTTAAAGTTAGTAATTTCTTGGTGTTAAGATTTGGCGCAAAAATATAGATTGACAAGGGTTAGGTGCAAACTGAGTTATTCTCCTACTCTAAACAGTAGCCCAAGAACTATAAGCTAGAGTTAAGGTTCACCACCCATGCAACGGTAAGCAAATTCATATAAACGCAACCTCATATTCTTATGAATCAACTCAATCAAATAAATAAATATATGTGTGTGTGTGTGTGTGTGTGTGTGTGTGCACGCGCAGGTGTGCATATTCATAGGTTCCAATACTTTTTCACATTTCTACCAGGTTTATAATTTCAGAACAATGAAACTAAGAAACTCTGACCAACTAGAATGTTCTATACATAATTAAAACCAACATCGTAACATGGCCTAAAATACAACCCATGACCAACCAATGACCACCTATAACCCTGTCCAAAAGATATCGAATCACAAAACTATCTTTAACTAAAAAAAACATTATAAAAAACGCCATAAAGCCACTCAGCACAGGATTTTCAATTGAGGTATCAATCGAGTACCAGTCACGGTTGCGTGTAACAAGTATCCCAAATATCAGCTAATATGTAACAGGAATCAAAAACCAAACTCCTGATTTTTTTTTCAAGTACTAACAAGTACCAATCTTATTTATAACAAATAGAATGTTTGTAATGATTTTTAATCAACATTTTGATATGTTTGCATTATAAAAGAATCTCATTTTTTTTTAAGATATTAAAAAAAGTACAAGAATAAACAACTCATGGCAATAAACCAAACAAAAGCCAATTTATGTTGGTGCAAGGATACAAATACTCCTTCATTTGAAATTTTCTGGTTTGTATGATTTTTTTTTTTTTTAAAACAGGAAATTTGTAATAAAGTTATTTTTCGTATAAAGGGTGATAACGATGCTTGCTTGTAGCACATTGTTGATGATGATGGCAACACCCAAAGCAATGAGATAGCAGCAATGGCGAAGGGGTGACAATAGTAATACAGTACACTTGCTGTTGATGGTGGTGTAAATGGTGATGTGGTACTAGCGTTCTCGGTGACAACATTAGTGTTAACAACAATTGTAGGATAAACAATTGTACTATGATGGCAATAGCAGGAAAAAAGTGGTCTTGACAACAAGTTCGACAATGGCTGCAGTATTATTGATAGTAATGATACTTCTGCTTTCAACTATTTGATTTTAGTAATTCAAAAATAACATCATTTTCTGAGGATTTCAAATGTGTACTTGAGCTTTAAGAACATCCTAAAATTCTTAGGATTTGAGAATTCTCATTGGGTCATCCATCCCTCTTACCCAAACAAGGAATTTAAAAGTCAGAAGATTTATAGTTGATAATGGTGAAAAAGAGTGTTTAGGGGGCATTTGTGGTGTCAGAAAGAGGCTCCTTTCCAACTATGACAGGATTGTAGTGGCTAGACGATAGAGGAGCTGCAACGAGACTATCTGAAGCCGGATGATAGTCATTTTTTGGAGATATTTCATTTTCGCAAACATTTGAATGATTGGGAGGTGGAGCTCATGGCATTCTCCATTTCCTTCATGATTTATAAAAGGAAAATGCTAACCACCGCCCAATAAGCGGTGGATAAGGGGTATAGAATGTATAGATATTTGTGCAAAATGTATTGATATCTTTGAAAATAATAGGCCCCACACCAAAAAGTGTATTGATATTGAAAAAAATTTGTCTTTATTAGCCTATTAACCAACGCCCAATGGGCGGTGGTTAGCATGATCCTTTATAAAATGTGGGAGAGAGGGAAAGGGTTACTTGTTTTGGATGAAATCAAAGGCTAGTAAGTTTGAGGTGAAATCTTCCTGTGAAGCTTTGTGGGCCATAGAGTTCTTTCATTTCCTTATAGAGGCATTTGTGGGACAAAGATTCCATCTAAGTTCGTGTTTTTTTTATATCGCAGTGCATGGTGAGATGCACGAAATTGAATATCTTATCGAAGGAAGGCAAATGTGAAATAGAGCTACATACGCAAGCAGGATGGGGAAACAATTGACCAACTCCTTATTAATCGGTCAGCAAGTAGAGTTTTGTACCTTGATGCTTGGGTAGTTTGACATGATATGGGTCTTCCCTTTTAGTGTTTTGGAGTTGGTGCAAATTTAGAGGGGATTTGAGTTTGAAGGAAGAGGAAGAAGGCCTGAATTGAAGGTAGGTGCCATTGGCCTTGATATATTCAGAGGAGTTATGAAGGATCGGGAACTGCTTTTTAAGACTGAAAAGTAGATTTTTGGCTACGTTATATAGTTGAGTTGTCCCCATTTGAACCAGATTTTGCATTCTATTGAATTTTTAATATATAAAGTACAGGTGGTTCATTTTTTTTAGTTTTCTTTCGTTATATCTCCGCACCCCATCGAAGCCTCTCACTTTATAAAATTATCTTACTTATCACACATTTTAGAATTCACAAACCTTCACTTTAGTTCCACATTATGTCTACTTCCTTTAATATTGCCTTGCCAATGGGTGGTATAGATGTTTATGTGCGTCTTCAAGACACTAAGTTGTTTATCTCAAGCTTTACCTTTCAAAATATAAATGAGTTTCATCTCATTCATGAACTTTCATATGCTCTAAGCATGGCATAACAGTTCTGACTATCAGCACGGTCAATGATTCTATGGCCCAATCTAAGGACAATGACAGTACCCTTTGAATAGTGAAAAAGAGATCGTTCATAATAAGGACAGAATAAACCCAATAAAAAATGAAGAGTGGCGATAAAACGAGCAAATCAATTTCATTAAAAAATAGAGCATAAAAAAATGCTCATCAAAATGACAGAAAGTGGAGTCTACTATTAGACATTTCGAGTCAAAATGAAGATCTTGTCAAACATGTCTGAAATGCTAAGTTCTTGTATCTAATGCCAAGAGATGTCCCCGTTTACAAGACAAAAAATTGAATTAGCAGGAAAAAGAGGAAAGGAGATGTACCTGCCACGCTCTCTGCATATTACGCATTCGCAAGCTCCGCCTTTGAAGAACCTTTTCCATAACAGACCCATCAAGGAAAGAATCAGGATTTTCATCTGGATCAGCATCTTCAACCTGATCAGTGACCTTTATGTCAGGTGACGTGCCACATACCCTTTCAGAACTCAACTGCATTCTATCAAGGTGTTCCTGCAGCAGACCCTCTACTCTCCTTTGCAAGCTTAGTGGGATTACCACCTTCAAAAACAGGGTACAGTGCATCAATGGAATTCCCATTCAAACAGAGAATTAAATCCTTCTAAGAGCAACCAGAAGTTACTACCTCTCTTTGAGGCCGCTTATCATCAAGATCTGGCCTATAGTTGGGAAGAGGAACCTTGCTCGCAACCACCACTTTTCCATACAGTTCACTAAATATGAAAATGTAGTGTATATTAGACATTATAAACTACAAGGTGTATTAAATAAATGGTTTCCCTACCAGTAAAGCCCCATCCTTTTGGCAAGGTTAGATATTTGTTCATAGTCCCTCCTATCTCTTTTATCTCTGGACACAATTTCCTGGTCCTTTTCACTGCGTAATAGCATACTAAGCTTCCATTTCCACTCATCAACATTGGCCACAGAAGACGACGCCTGCCATCAATACAATGTTTCCAAACACAAGTTTCCCAACTTTTACATGTCTAAATTCTCTACTAATAAAATCAAATTTATGCTCGAATATTAATAAAGAGATATACTCATCAATAGTAGACTATATGGTTTAATATGTATATTTAATTTACTCAATTTTAATGGGCTTATGAGCAGCCAGCAATTGATTCAAAAGCTTATCTTATTGTTAGCTATAGACCATGTTTGCCCTTCGAGAACTTACTTTAAAGCTGCTTAGTTTCAAAAGACTTAATGAAGGTGCACAAACTGAGAACAAGAATAAGTGAAAAAACATACGTAACTGGCAGTAGCTAATGAATCTTGGGAAAAGATAAAAACTAAAAAATCATTTATGTCTTACATTTCTCTTATCTAAGACATCAATATTGAATTTTTTTGGGGGAGCCATTTTAAAGAGGAAACAATTCTGTCTTGTCTATTTAACATTTACAAATGCAAGATACAATAAAAACACGCTCTCTTATTATTACCAGTGCCCTTCATCACATGACTCATCAAGCACTAATCAATCAATCAATCAACACCTTAGTTGTAGGAATCGCAGAGTGGGATCACAATTCTGCTCTGAATCCGCAATTCCATGATTTTGCTGTTCAAATCTAGAATTGTGTTAGAACCGTGTTCCCATTGAGAGTAGAATCATGGTTCTGGTTTGAACTTTAATCTAGAGCTCCATATTTACATAATATCTAAGAAAAAATTTAAAAAGTATGTAATTGGTGCCAATCTCCAATATTTATTCAATTTGAAATATGCATGATTATTGTGCAAAAAGAACTTTCTAATAATATATATTTAAATATATAAACGCTCGCATAAGCGCTACCCACCTTGGACCACAATTATCATAATCTTATTATTCAGTATTCACCATTCAATTTGCTATTCGATTCACTATTCAAGAATAAATTAATACGAATCTATGGGTAAAAACCTATTTGGGATAGAATTGGTGATGAGTCTTACGATGCACCGTTCAATCCACAATTTAAGATTCATGAAATTCTTGGAATTGTCAAATCTAAAAGATTCTAGGCCCTTTCTCACCTCTTTTTTTTGGTGAAAATGTCATGACACAACTTCTTAGGGTGTTTAATGTGAAAAAGTTAAAAAAAAATGCTTTCATAATCATTTGGTGATAGAGGATCTAGTAGAATCCCGTCAGAGTCCTCAAATTTTTAATCCTTTTCCATTATTTTTCTAAGAAAAATGTACCTTCTTATGACATTTAATGCTAAAATAGCATGTACCCATAAATTAACTGCTGCTATTTTGGTGCGATTACCATGATTTAATATGATATGAAATGAAGTAGTGCGATACTTTTTCAACTTGTCCAAATAACGAGAATACAAGACACCATTTAAGGAGTCTTATGTTTAAGTTAAAGGGTGGATTTTATACCACTTTCTCTTCTTATCATGCTATCTTTAAGATTGCTAAGTTCAATTTTTTAATTTCAATAAAAAATAAAGTATGGTTGTCAAAGAATTTTATAATTGGTGTAATTAAGAATCACATTTTTCATGACTAATGCCGTCTTTATAGAAACACTGCAGTGTAATATGCATCAAAGTCAAATAGTTTTATTCTACTTCATATATAGGAATTGTTTAATACCACATTTATAGTTTATGTTGAATCTTATGATTCTCAACGAGATTAATGATTCATAACATTAGGGTTTCAATTACTTAGAAGGTTCTCGATTTGATAACTATGCCTTAGACTTTTCTTGTGCTCTAGCACCATCCCCTTTATGCAACCCTACAATCAAGAGACAACTCCAAAAACACACACATCAAAGTTTAACTTTTGACATTTTTGCCATTTCGCGTCATCTGATTGTTTATCTGTTTCGAGTGCATTTGTGTCCCTTTCACGCATCCATGCATTTACGAAATCTCTCCAATCTCCTTGTAAGAAAGTTATATATTGTTCAACTCCATACACTTTTGCATTATGTTTTGCCATTTGTAATTTTATCGGATCAATATCGATAGCTATAACATTTTCACATGTTAATGCGAATTGAATTGCATTTCCACCTACACCACAAAAAGCGTCCAA
>JAULJZ010000020.1:8166593-8178105 GCA_032270985.1 Heliamphora pulchella | reverse complement strand
AACTCTGAAGTCAAAAACTTTCAGTTTATTTGTGAATAGGGGACTTTAAGATAAATATGAGGACTTTCTGTTTGCACATTTTTCAAAATTTATAGAATAGAAAAAGATCTCTTACTAATTATTGAAGATGGATTTGCATCTCATAATGAAGTAAATATTCTTAGCACCTATTTAGTTTGACTTACTTTTCTCCATTACTATCTAAGAACTAAGAAGCATGAATATTTCTAAGAAGATGTGTTGGACGGTGACACGTGTTGAACATATGTCCAAATATTTCTATATGTACTTTTAGAACCGGAGATGCTTCAAACAGTCGGTGGACCTAAATATCCATTATGTAGACCAAAATAAAGCATGACACAAGTTTCAATGATTAAAATCAAAACAAAGTGGATTGATACCTGTTAGATTATTAATTCCTCCTCCTTAAGCATTTTCAATTTTAGGAACTCTGAAGTCAAAAACTTTCAGTTTATTTGTGAATAGGGGACTTTAAGATAAATATGAGGACTTTCTGTTTGCACGTTTTTCAAAATTTATAGAATAAAAAAAGATCTCTTACTAATTATGAACCACCCTCACCTGGCCTCCCCTGCAATGTCCTCTCCAGTATTTTTTCCCCCGTCTTGCTACATAATGCTCAAACAAGTAGCTTATTGAGATTTGCGAATGCTCTTTTTGGGTGCAGAACTGAAGTGTCAAAGATTGATGAGCTCCTTTGAACAGAAACCTTAGGAGTTTACTAAGAATATGGAAAGTTTATTAATTAAAAAAATGATTTTTAGGTTCCAGGACAAAATACTTACTTTTTGGTTTTCCCCTCTTTGAACTGGAACCCTTCCATCAGCCTTGATTACTGGAGGGTCACCTTCGCGTAGTAAGCCGAATTCCTATGATTGTGCTGGGATGTAGGAATACTAGATGTACTAGATCATACTATTGTTGTTTGACTCGTGAAGGTAACCTCATTCAATGATTGGTAGTAGTGAAACATACCAACAATTAACTAACTTCTTAGTTCACTTGACTACTAATTCAGTTGTTTTGATTCTGAAAAGTGCAATCCAAAATGAAATGAAACAACTCTGAACTCCTATTGCTTCACATCAGGGGGAGAGCCAGACTTTTTTTTTCCCCTCAGTAGGGGCAAAATAACACAACTTTTTTGAAAAATATAAAGAATACTACCAAAATGAAATTAAAAGTCTCATAAAACATAGATAGATACAGAAATAGAAATATTTTTTGCAAATTGAGAAAATAGGAGTCCACTACAAAGAAATAAACTAAAATAATGAACCAAAATTAATCAATTGTGGGTAATTGATTGCAGCAAAATTAAACTATTGGGGGTTGGGGTGCGGGTTGGGCAGAACACTTATTTTGGACCAAAAAAAATAAAATTTTACAGACAAATTAGTGATTCCTAAAATACTTTGGGGGCAATTGCCCCAACTGGGCATAAGTGGTCTGCCCATGCTTCACATACTCATAAAATGTTGATTTCCCCCCTCAAATTTCAGTTTCTTTGTAGTACTAGATACAGAAGTTGCATTAGAGCTTTCGTGAGAAGGCTTCCTCAGGTCTGGAAATATAGATCAACTTAAAGCTATCAACCATTTGTGGATGTTCCACACAGTTACTGATTCCTGTTTTCACCAACTTTCCTAACTCCCAAAACTAACTTGTATTCAAAACAAGCAAGAAAATTACAACCACAACCAAAAAAAGAAAAAATTGTACTTCATGGACCTTAATAACCTATATTATATATCATTAATTGAAGATATTTTTATAGTTGTTCTCTTGATGCTAACATTGATTTAGGTTTTTCGATGTTCATGATCTAATGAAAAATGCATTCCGACTAAATCTTTCCTTCGTTTCAGAATTTGCTTCTGAGCATCAAGAGATATCTGCAAATGTTATTAAAAAGGCATTCTTGGCAACTGAAGAGGAGTTTCTCTCCCTTGTCAAGCAGCGGTGGCTTGATATGCCACAAATTGCATCAGTGGGATCGTGTTGTTTGGTGGGGGTAATATGCAACGGACTTCTGTATATAGCTAATATTGGAGACTCCCGAGTGGTGTTAGGGAGAGCCGAGAAGGCTGTTAGAGGGGCAACGGCCATTCAGTTATCAACGGAGCACAATGCAAGTATTGAATCTGTGAGAGATGAGCTCTGTTCATTGCATCCCCATGATCCACATATTGTGGTTCTAAAGCACAAGGTTTGGCGTGTCAAGGGTCTTATACAGGTAATTTTCATATGTTCTATTTTCTTTTGTTTGTTTTTTCCCTATTTTTTCAAAAAAAAATAAAATAAAAGATAAAAATCATTCACAGTTACCATCCATTGTAGCTTTTCCCCGGTGAGTTGATAATGCAGGTTTTCATGTTATACTCCAATTTAAGTCGCAAACAATCATCGAACTAACAGTGCATAACGACATTATGGTTGAAGTGGTCCAAGGGCTCACATAAAATGCATTTAAAGGGGAATGTTTGGGGTTGAATTATTATCACAGGAAGTTACTAGCTGGCTTTGTTAGCAACGTCTTTCGGTGGTGGTACAGGGACCTGGAATCAAATCTTACCTTCATCCGAGTTCGGGGGTTATGGACTGTGGGAGCATACCCCGCATAGCGTAGTACATCATCTCCAGTGGATAGAAATGACAATAACATTAATAGTAATAACCATAATGATGATAGAAAAATAATAATTTGAGGAGCAAATTTAAAATTTTATAGCCGAAACTTATTTGCTAACAGGCCTTTTTATCTGTCCTTGCAGGTTTCAAGATCCATCGGTGATGCCTATCTGAAGAAGTCAGAGTTCAACCGAGAGCCTCTATTAGCGAAGTTCAGGCTGCCTGAGCCTTTCCCCAAGCCAATCCTTAGTCCAGAGCCTTCAATCTTTATACACAAACTCAATCCCAAGGATCAGTTTCTCATATTTGCATCTGATGGTCTATGGGAGCATCTTAGCAACCAGGAGGCTGTTGATATTGTTAACAATTGTCCGCGTAGTGTAAGCTTCAAATCTTTGCTTTCAAAATTAATTGGAAAAATCTAATTATACTTACTAGTAGAGACCAAGGCAATTAAGTTAGTGTAGACTATTCATCTTTTATGAAATCAAAGTATTCATCAATTTTTGATCAACAGAAACCCCGTGGCCTTTCCCAATATGCTCAAATTCATGCAGAAACAACAAATAGTTCCCAATTCGACCATGAAAGGATTTTTGCATTGGTTAATTCTTGAGTTGAAAAGACTTCTTATTTCCATATGCCTTGTTTTTCAGGGGATTGCTAGGAGACTAGTTAAAGCTGCACTCCGGGTAGCGGCCAAGAAAAGAGAAATGAGATACTCGGACCTGAAAAAGATCGATCGAGGGGTTAGGAGACATTTCCACGACGACATCACGGTGGTGGTCGTGTTTCTAGATCAGCCGTTGATGAATAGGAACTCCTCTGCTAGTAGTTGCACTTTTTCGGTTAAAGGTGGAGGTGTACCCACCCCTTTGAGGTCTTCCTAGTCTCCAATTTTCTTCGGTTTTATCCCTCAAATTTATCCTACATCTCTCTTCTTTCTGCACTTTTGAGGGCAAAAAAGGAAAAGAAAAGAAGGCAGAACAGAAAAGAAAGAGAAAAATCACCCTGTCTCCATACCCGGGACCCTACCGGAGAGATTAGCAGGAAATTTCAGACCCTTAGAGTATTTGTTTTTGTAATTATTCGAGTCATCTAGTTTTATTTGTTGAATCTTGTTTCGATTTTGTGTGATTTCGCATTCAAGTTGGTTGCTTTTCTTGGCTGATCTTTGAGGCGAGTAAATTGCAAAATAATATTACATAGAATTTTTTTATTATAAAATATTTTATATTGAAATGAACGAGACAGTCAAACAGTATGCATTTAGAGTATGTTTGTGGGGTTCGATAAGTAAGGATTAGATTTTATAAGATAATATATGGTTTCACGTATTTAGTTTTATACGGTGTTTATAGTAATTTTTTTATTTTGTATTTGTTTTAGTGGTACTTATACCACGAATGATGCGGTTTTGATATAAAATTCGATCAAATCAATTTTCTACAATGTACATTGTACGCTTGTACGAAGTTAAAGATGTTATAAGAAAGATTATTCATTATATAATTAC
Source organism: Heliamphora pulchella (assembly GCA_032270985.1). NCBI lineage: Eukaryota > Viridiplantae > Streptophyta > Magnoliopsida > Ericales > Sarraceniaceae > Heliamphora > Heliamphora pulchella. The sequence continues at coordinate 8,173,934 of JAULJZ010000020.1, read as the reverse complement.
TAAAATGTACTTTGGAAAAATTCAGCCAAAAAATTAATATTCTATAAGCTTGGATACGGGATGGGGATGATTTAAAAAAATTCATTTCTTATGAATTATTACGTTTATAACTCCAAATGATGTATTGAATTTGACAAGTGTTGAATGTATTGACTCCAAAAATAGAATAGGATAGAATATCTTTAATCTCTTCTTATACAATAACATTGTCAAATTAAATTATATAATTATAATTAGATATTAAGTAAACAGCAATGTTATGTATCCAGAAATGAAATTTAAAAAAATATCAAAAATGTGATTTAAATGATTAAGATTTATATTTAATAGGATGGGAATACACTGCAAGTGAATCTTAACCATTCAAATCATATTTCGGGTACTTTTTTAAATTTTATTTTTGGGTACATAGTATTGCTGTTAAATAAATTCACTCCACAAATAATGCAGCCTTAGGCCCCCAACTACCCTAATTTTGAGCAACTTTTTGGTATTGAGCATCCACTCAGCACAAGCTAAATTAGGGCACAATTTGTATCAAGATTTTGAATAAAAAACTGGACCAATTTGATTATTCAAGTCGTTCAGTGTCTGGCAAAATTTTTAACTTCTGCTTTTAGCGTCTTACTACTACTTTTATTATAAGTTACAATTTATTTTAAGCACTCACAATTTTTATTACAACTTTTAATTATTATTTTTTATTTCAGTTACAAGTTACAATTTTTATCAAGCACTTACAACTTCTGTTACAAGCTATAATCTATAAGCTACAATCTATAAACTACTAGCAATAACATTCCCAAACACCCTCATTTTAGCCAGTGTCCAAATTATTCATGTAAAAAAATAAATTAATCAAATATCGTTAAATGCTGAAATAAATTACATTTTAGTTAAAACAATAAATGAACAATACCATTTATTTTTTAACAATAATATATACACTAAAAATAATAAAATAAATAACTTCAATTATTTAAGCGTTCATTTTTCAACTAAAACCAACCCAAATAAACCGATTCAGTTTAAAAAAATACATACAGTGAAACTGAAGAGAAACTGTTCTCAAGCAATAACTATAGGAACACTAATCAAGAGGTGGGTAAAGCTGGGCCAGCTCTGTGGGAGACAATGATCCGGATCCTATGCGGGTATAGCTTTGAGAAAATTTAATAACTAGGTTTTTTTTTAAGTCAATGTTCAATTTAATTTCTTTTATTTAAAAATTTATTAAAAAATGTGTGAACTATTTTATTAAACAGTCTACAAAACGAGAAATTATTTAATAAGTATGCAGTACCACGTCAGAGTGTACTGATATGGTGTGCCAATTCAATATATATAGGCCAAACATGGTTTCTACACGTAAGTATGTGTTACAACAGCTCTTTCTGAATGTAGCCACTCCCTAAAATCATAAATACATGTATTAAATAGACACGCCACATCTACACAGACATGACGTTCTCTAACCACTAAACAAACCAAGAAGAAAGAAAGTAAGAGAATGAGAATTAAGGGATATTGCAATGTCTTATAATACAATCATAATAATATATAATAAAAATAAAATAAATAGAAAATTGATGAAGAGAAGAAGATATTACAAATAAAAATGAAAAGTGCATAGTATGCTTTGATTTAAAATAGGAAAAATGAAATATCCAACAATTTTTAATGTATATCCAACAATTTTTAATGCATTGAAACACAACCGAATAATTTTCAGCTATCTCTTGCCAACTACAACGAATAACAAACTTGATTTTCCCTATAAAACATGAAATATTTCACAGTAAGAAGCAGAAAAGAAAGGAACATGAATGCCCCCAATAGCTACTTATCTGATACTACAAATTCGGAAACAGAGCACCCTTACATTTTTCCTTTAAAGAGTTCCAAAACAAGAATGACAAAATCCCTATTGCCAAACATCTTCCTCCGTTCTTATCCACACATCCAACAGACACTAGGCAAGAGAAATTCACCCAGTGAGGCCAAGAGGTAATCAACAAACATCTCCACAGAGTCCGACTTACTCAGACGAGTTAACTCATAATAGTACAAAAAGTTCGAAATTATAGCCTAGGAAAAGGTACAATTTTGAAACCCTACATCATCCTAATAACCAATCACAAAATCCAACTGAAGTACAAATTCTTTCATCTCAAACTTCACCTTCAATTTCAAACTTATCAACTCATCGTATGTCGTCAAGTTCGAAGGCAGCAGCAAGCAAAATAGGCGAGTACATGTTTTAACCTAACATGAAAATGAAAAGATAATGAGACTGAAAAGTAACATCTAAAATAAGAGGCAAATCCAGTACCATCTGATCCGTGACTCCATGCCCAAAAAAAAAAACTCCGCAAACAACACGGAAGTACACTCCTCAAAACAAAAGCTCAATGCGTTCGAAAATGATGCCTAACATAGTTCTTAATCTACCTCTACAAATCTAACTGGCAATACTTCCATGGATCCAAAGTTCACATTGCCAGGACTCCCTTCCTAAAAAGCGATCAATCTAGGATTAGAAGTATAAAATGCCGGTTTGTTTCACATGGTTTCCCTCCTAAAATATAATATTTTCTTAACATTTTCAGCTATCAGCCAAGTCTTGGAAATTTGGTAAAACCCAAAAGACTGCAACCATGTAGGATCTCAAACATAAGTAAACCACAATAGACATGCTAAGTGGTTTTCATTCATGACGAATCGTTCACGGTAGTGCAATTCTATTGGCAGCAATGGTGCAATTCTGACACTAAAAAAACTCGGATCAGATGATGTTTGCCTTGCATATCCAACTTATTACTGCTTATTCCAACAAGACCTCGTGTGTGACATGGACATGAGGGGTTGGTCAACGTAGATCAGAGAGAGATGATGAGGGTGAAATTGTGAAAGAGAACCAAATTAGCAATCAGCAGTTTCGAGAGTCTTGGTTTTATAACTTGAATACTTTCCCTTGCCATACTTTTGACATTCTCAGTCCATCATCTCAGATAGGTTTAATACTAAGGAGGAGCTGTTGATTATCCTGAGCCTCACAGGGTAAATGGATACATCTGAGACAAACAAAAGCTTCTTCAGAAGGTAGACATGACTACAAATGCCGTCAGGGGAGTCACAAAATGTCAAACACTCTAAACCTGCCAAAATGAGACGACAATAATAATTACATAGTGCTTGGAAAGGATTGATACATTGTATGGGGAAAGCATGGAAATCAAACCAAAATGAAATGAAATTGGGACTGCCAAAGTTAACATCTTCAAACAGATCTTACTATGAAATAAATAAGTTTATATATTTAGGTTCCTCCACCGGCCTTGCCCGCAGTTGCAGTCTTCTGAACAAAAACAACCAACTATCAGTTTACAGCCACATCAATAAGTTCAAAAGGAACCAATTTACGTGAACTTACCATTTCAATATTATTTATTTTGCTATTCCCCTGTGACAGAGAATCCGAGAGAGGTTGTGAAAATCTGGAAAAGCATTGGTGAAAATACATCACATTTGATACCAGAGCAAATAAGCCAGGCACTAGAAGAAGATAAATGTTAGAGCGACGCAGACCTTAGTGTCCTTGCTTTCTTTTTATCTTCTTCCGGTTGATATGTCTTTGGGACTGCTCCAAACCTTGCAAGCCTAGCTTTCTTCTTTGCCTCCTCATCAGTAGGCAAGGACTGCACGAGCCCAAACCTGAGAAATATAAAGGATCATAACAAATTGAACCCAAAAGAACATACATATATATAACCCAAAAAAAAAGGAGAGACAAACTACTGAATAGATGTATAGAAAATCAAATACAAGGCGCGTTGGAATAAAATGTCTATAGGAGCGTGTAACTAAACCTCTCTGCTCTAGCCTTTCTCTTATGCTCCTCTGATTGCTTCACTGTGCCTGATCCGTGCCCAGTAGACCCAGTCCCAAACCTGCAATTAGAGAGGTCCGCATTGGACAACCTCAATAGAAAATATAAAAAGTAGAATGTGAATTTAATTCAAGCAAGTTATAGTGGAAAAAAATTACTGTGGTTGGGAGAAAAATAATTGTGTACCCATTCAGGCATGTGTCCTCTGTCCTAAGATATCCTCCGTGGCTTAAACCTTCTATTTCTATATATTTAAAGCATCTTTCCTCCACCTTCATCTCCAAGCAACAACCTCTCCACCCCTGTAGTAACTACACACCCATATTATTCGCCACTGATTCCCAGCACCAATTCAGAGGGTGTTCCTTAGAAATAATAATTTACATGTTAATTTATAGCTCAGTAAAAAATTGTAAAATCCAAATAGGTATGCTTATAACTTTTCGCTTGTAACTTCTGGTTCTAAATTAACAAATATAATTCCATTGCTTGAATCTGTAAGTCAACTTTAACAAATGTTTGTAACTTCTGTTTAAAATCATAATCACATCTTTTCAGCTATAATCTATAAATTTATAATTTCAATTTTAAGCTACACCAAACACCTTCTCAGTCTTAAACCAAAAAAACAATTAATAATAATAATGCATCTTCTCAATCAACACAAAATAGGATCTCTTTTGAATCAATTAAATTAGACAAATCTTTCTCCCACAGTGCCATCCTGAAAGGCTCCCTCTGCAACCCTATTCACTCCATCCCTACAGAAGGCTCCCTTACATCTGCCCGAGAGGCTGCTATCCATCTGCCCACGTAATCGAGTCAAATCTTGACAAACTGCGGGCAAATTCAAGCCCCTCTTCCATTAAGTTTTTTATCCTTGCATAAAACTTCAACCCCAATCTACTGAGTCCAATGGCATGTTGGCCAGCAGCAGCAACACTTCCATCAGATTACTTCTCAACCCACACAAAAAAAAAAAGAAGAAAAACAACCTTTCCTCAAAACCTTCAAAAATAAGGTGCCAAAATCTTTCAACCATACAACAAAATTAAAGAGCAAGCAATAGAGAAAATTGAAAATTCTAGCGAAGAAGAATTGCTCACAATGTCTGTGTATACTCAGTGTGTGTGTGTATGTGTGTAGAATATATGTGCATACCAATACAAATACAGATGCACGCGTTTGGATATAAAATTGAAGATAAATAGAGAAATGTACTGCCACGACGTAAATAAACCTGCAAACCTAGCTTAATCTCTTGAGAATAACATGAAATAAAACCACTAACGGCTTGAGAGAGAGAGAGAGAGAGAGAGAGAGAGAGAAGGAGAGAGAGAACGAAGCCCTAGAAGAAAGAAACAAGTAAAACGAAAGTACCTTTCTGCTCGAGAATTACGCTTCTCCTCCTCCGACAGCTGCACGGGAGTCCCGAACCGCTCTGCTCTGCGAATCCTCTTCTGGACATCAGAAACTGGCTCGTCTTTCTTTCCGCTGTCACAGTCCTCTCCGGCCGTCGCACCTACCGCCGCTCCGATTGTTGAGGCCTTCGATTCGTCGCCGTCCTTGAGGAAGGAGCCTGTGGTGGACGGCGGTGGCTGCTGACGAGTGGATTTCTTGCTGAGAGGATCTGAGGGTGGTTGTGGTTGCCGTTGCTGGTCAGGGGTTTTTCTAGGGTTTTCCTCTTTCTTCGCGGTCGCCATTGATGATGAGAGAAAGGAGTACAGAAGGAACCAAGCGCATGAATATTAATGGTTTTTTCCTTTTTCCGGAGTGCGTCGATGGTCCTTTCACTCCTTCGCTGTTCTTCTCACCGGTCCCCAGTGACGAAGAACGGGGAAGAATATTTGCTTATATATTTATTTTATTTTTGATTATTTTGTTTTTAATAAAAAAAATTATTTAGTTAGATTATTATATTTTTCAAAAATTAATAAAAATAAGTTTAAATATAAAAATTAACAATTTAATTAAAACGTAAAAAAATAAATTAAAATAAGTTAATAGGCAAAATTTTTATATTGCTTACTTTTGTATTTAATAAATATATTTTATTTTTTAATTAATTTTTTTTATTTTTTTATTTTTCTTATCAAAACAACTGGTTAATGTAAAAACTTGTAGTCAAATTATAAAAAAATTAGAAATTTACCGAAACAGGGCTTATTACTTGAAAAATACATCAATTGTCAATTTTATTCTATTTGTAATCTTTAAAAAAATTATTTTTTCTAAAAGATTATTATACACATTCAAAATATTTTATTTTTTTAGTAAAATAACTACACTACTTTTACTTAAAACATTAAATCTATTTTAAAAAATTATTGTAATAATTTAAATACTATAACTTAAAAATAAAAATAAATACATATTAAATATTTTAATAAAAATTTTTAAAAAAATTTATCCAATCCAACACTAGTACATGTATCGGCGCGCGGGGTTCTCGTTATCCCAAAGCACAGTAAGATTTTGCTGTGATTACTGAGGGTATTTTTAAAAATTTATAATTTAATTAGAATTATTTATTATTTTATATTTAATGAGTAATTAATTAGTATAAATAATTAAGTTAATTGAATATCGTTCATATAATCAGTGTACATTTAATTTATGTTTTATTCTTAAAATTTATATATTAATTATTTTATTTAAAAACAAATATATTTTAATTATATGAATAATAATGTCCGATTAATTTAATTATTTTTTACATACTCTTACCATCTTTTTAATTTCCTTTATAACTAAGTGCGCGTTGGCGTAATTTTTTTATAAATTTTATAAATTTTTGTAAAAAAATAAATATAAAAAAATATAAAAAAATTAATTAATTATAATAGTAAGCTAAATAAGTTGGTTTTTTTATTAAATTTTTAAACAAAAAGCTTAAAAAAAAGTTAAGGCTAACTAGAGGCTAATACTATACTCTCAGTCGGCTCAATCCAAACGAAGGCTAAAAGCTATCCGGAGCTTAAATTTACAATTGTAACCTCCATCGGAGAGACTCGCTGCTTGCGCCAACCCACTACCTCCCTCTTCTCTCGCCGACTCTCGCCGGCCGGTGACTGTGACCTTTACTGCTCACCGGAAAAGTTACCGACCTTTCCACGGATGAGGGAAGTAAGATATCAGTCAACAGAAAAGTGAAGTTCCGAGGAGTGGTTTCTTCTGTCCACACAAAACATCACCTGCATCCTTGGAATTCTCTCTCTACCTAATCTACACATATGATTCGAAGTGCGGCACTAGCTTCCGTCATCTACAATGGCGTCCAAGTTCCCCCCAAATTCGATTCGAGCTCGCTTAGGGTTTCCCAAACCTCACCGCCGTTTCAATCTCCCAAGTTGTCTAGGGTTCGATTTCATCGTCTTCACATTCACCCCTTATATTTAGGTACTCTCTCTCTCTCTCTCTCTCTCTCTCTCTCTCTCTCTCTCTCTCTCTCT
>JAULJZ010000020.1:8145456-8163373 GCA_032270985.1 Heliamphora pulchella | reverse complement strand
TTTAAAAATATTGTTAAACAAATATTACTCAATCACTTAGTTACATGTATCAGATGAATCTGAATCTCAATATGTTAAACAAAATCGACGAGTTCTACATAATGAACGGATTGGATCATATATATTTATTTAAAAAATACGCCAAACAAGGCACAGCTGAGCAAAAATTTAATGGTTAGACTAATTTGATGCAAAACCTAAACCAAATGGGAGATTAATGACATTTCAAAAACCACATGGGGGGTGGTTGATATTTTACTAAATCTCAAGAAAGGTCACTGTAATTTACCCTAAAATAAATAACGATATGCATCAACTTAAATTTTTTACATAAATAATCTACACCTTGAGAGTGATAGAATGAACATCTCAAAGCAATAGAATGAACAGCTCAAATCATTAAAGTGAATCCAACTTGAATCAAAAATTAGATAAACATGATGTGTGCAGTCTGCAAAAGAATGGGAGAGAAGCTGGATATTTTTAAAAAGCATTTCTATTATAATGCATTATATATTATTTATCTCTAAATTATATAATTTTGTTAATCTTAGGTTTTTTTAAAAACAATAATAATCAGTCACCTTCTATATTACTTAAATGTTCATTATTCCTAAATTTAAAATTTGAACACTTCTAAGGTGTTCTCATTCAATAATATATTGAAAAATTTTGAGTAAGGCAATTTTGACTCACTTTTATTCGGTAAGTAAGAGACAAAATTATTAATCTTAGTGTTACTCCGAGGGTACTGTATAATTTGATTGCGTGGTATCTCAAATTTTTTAGAGACAATTTACAAGAGTTTTATGTGTATTTATTATTCATTCTATAAGATCGTGTGACTTCGAACAACTTGAATACCATGCAACTATGCTCTAAAATATTGAATAATTGGTTGTTTCAATAACAAACAATTGACATTGTCAAGGCCTTTGTAATTTAGTGGCATTGCACGGTTAACTTTTCATAATAGAGGTTATAGTTTTGAGCCATATTGTGGGGGCGTTAGCCGAGGTAATTTCTATTATGTTTCACGTAGATAAAAAATAGCGTAGGCTCTTTACTTGTTTGTTATTTTAGATTTGATTAGATATGAGAGATGAGTAATACTAAAAGTCCCACAAGTTTTTTTTTCTTTTTCATACGAAGAGATTATAGACATAATTATGTATTAAGTGAAAATTTTAGTTCATGTTAAGTTAGAATGGAATAAAAAATAAAATAATAGTTTTAAAACTATTGAGTTATTATTAACCTTTTGATAAAAATAAAAAATAATTTAAACCTTAATATTAATATTAGTTATTCTGAAAATAATTCAACATATATAAAATTATTAGTTGGAGTCGATACAACGAACAATTTCTTAATGTAGTAAAAATAAATGACGAACGGCGTTACGTGGCGTGATCAAACAAAGTGGGCACACGGTAAACAACTCGGTGCTGGCACCACAGGCTAGTGGGTCCCATATTTAGTCAAATTAAAACGTTCCCCGGCTCGGGCTCGGCAAAAAAAGGCAAGCTAACATGCCCTACCGTTGATGCGTCTCACTTATTTTCAGTACACGTGTCAGTTCTCACACAGTAACATTCTTAGCCACATGTGTTAGCCCGTACAGGTAACATCCCCTTTCGTGCCATAGCAACAAAAAGCCCAATGTAAAAAGCACGTGACTTTGTGTTTGAAGTTACCAAGTCCCTGTTTGGGTTACTTTTGGATTGTTTTGCTTATTTTTGTTTTTGTTTTATCTTTTTTATTTTTGAATGGTCTCAATAAAATAAATAAAAAATAAAAAAAATTATAAAAAATAAAAAATCACTAAAAATAAAAATTAATATTACAAATTTAATTTATTGACTTATTTTAGTCTTTTTTATAATTTAATATTTTTAAAAATTTTATTTCCTGTCTTGACGATTAGTTATTATTAATGCTCGTGCTTAAAAGCATTCAATTATTAAATTTTAATAATTTAAAAATAAATTAAAAAATAATATTAATAATTTGAAAAGTAATTAATTAGCTAATTTTAATATACTTAATTAAAAATATAACATTATTAATTTGTTAATTTATATAAAAAAAAATACAAAAGTAAGAATCTCTTTTAAAGAGAAATTGAATTGAGTATTTGGAATATTAACAAAACTTATGTTTTTATTTAACTGTTTGTACTTTAAAAAAATTTGTATCCTACAAATGAATGAGGTGAAAAAAAAAACAAAAACAAAAGACTTGTATTGATATTATTTTGAAAAATTAACAAAATTATAAATTTGTGGCAAATCATCTCAACGAGTCACTTATAAATTAAAAAAATTTAAGTCATTCAAAAATAACCTTCTCATATATAATCTAAAAATATAAAGTATTTTATTATATAAATAAGAATCAAAAAAATATTACGACAACAAACAAAATAAAATAACCAAATAATCAATCATCCAGACGGTGTCCAAGTTTTAACAGTTCCCTACAATACAAGAACCATCATCATCGCAGAGCTAACGAGAGAGAGAGAGAGAGAGAGAGAGAATCAGTAGCAGAAATGAACGTTTAGCCATACGATCCTCCGAATCCACCGAGGAGAGCTGATCGGAGTGAAATCAGATCAACGCCGTTCGAAGATGACGCTTAAGAGCTCCAATTTTCTCCCTTTTTTCGAGCCAAGAAGGTAACGACGATATACACGCATATACACGTGTATCTCTTCAATCTCCATTCGTATGTGCGTGTATATGTATGTATATATGTATGTATTTATGTATGTATGTATGTGAATCTTTACACGCGTCTGTGAGACCGATGCTTTAGTAATGCTGTTTCAGCTAAATCTTACGCGAAATTCGGAAACATCAAGCATTGTTGAGATTCTTATTGGGTGGATTGAGCGAGTTCAGTAATTTACAATTCTTGATAATAATATTTTGCAATTTCTTGCTTGATCTTGTTGATCGTTGAAACAACTACGTTTCGCACATTTGGATTACCACGGATTTGGACTGTTCGCTTCATTATATTGTTATCTTGATTCATTATACGTGTGATCTTGATACTGTATTAACCGCAACCTGAAACGTAGTGTGTACCCGTTTGCTCAGAATTGGTGAGAAAATGTAGATGATTAAAAGTTTAGGATTAGGATCCGTGGGAAGTTCATGGTTAGCCTTGATTTTTGTTGAGAATTAAGAAATTTGGTACAGAAATTAGTCTTCTGAGATTGAATTGAGGCGAAACAGCGCTATGGGCAGAAGAACCGGGATTCCTTTTGAAGTATGTTGTTATCCTTGTTGAGTAAGCGTTCATTGGACGTTGATTCCAGGTAAAATTGAGGGAACTCTGTGGTTTGGTTTTTGGATTGCAGTTTATTGCTCCGGATGGGATAATGGCTTATTTGCTTAATTTATGTTGTTTATTTTTGTTTTTAGTGAGTTTTTTAATCGCTCGGTCAAATTACTATATTTTTTTTATTTCTGTTGTTGATACTTTTTTTATTTATGTTGTTGAGACGAGCCAAAAAAATAGTATATCTTTCATACGAAAATATAAAAAGATTTTAAAAAAAACAAAAATAATAAGCTAAAAAAACAAAAAATAGTATATCTTTTATACGAAAATATGTCATATTTTATGTTGCTTATTATCGTTTTTAGTAAAAAAAAATTTTATTTTTTGATCATTTTTTTTACTTTTCTAGTTTCTGTCATCGAGATGGTTTGAAAAAGTAAAAAACTTTAGCTAAAAAATGAAAAAAAAAATTAGAAAAGACAAAAATAAGCAAAAAATAAGAATTTTTTGGGGAATGTATCTATGTATGTGTTGTGTATGGAAATTTAAATTTATGACCGTAGTTGTTTTTTCTCCTCTGTATTGTTTTAAGCTGTGACATAAAATTGTTGCCCTGGAGGGTACTGGAAATAGCTGGGGCAGTCTTTTTAGTTTGAGAATCACATACACATTGATCTTGACAGGGATGCCTATGGATTTACTGTGAGACCTCAACACCTTCAACGGTATAGAGAGTACGCTAATATCTACAAGGTATTTTCTGTCTAGCAGGTTTTTGCTACTCGTCTTTAGAAGTAAAATAGAAATTGTGTCATCATTTTCTTGATAGTTAAAGTGAATTCATTGATGTCACCACAAGGTTGCAACCCATGTAGATACACAAGCACTTAAAATCTCACCAATTTAGGATTATCAAAAGCTTCTTTCTTATAGCGAGATTAAATTTAGATTTGAGTAATAATAAGAAGTAAGTGAATAGAGTGAATCCATATAATGGTAAAATATTTTGGGAAACGAAGGTAAGAATATTTTGGGAAACGAAGGTATGGTATTGTATGTCTACCTTAGTTTTATTTATTTTCTTAGGAAGAGGAAGAAGAAAGATCGGAGAAGTGGAAGAGATTTCTTGACCAGCAAGCTCAGTCTACTCAACTGTACTCACCTGAGGTTGAACGAAGCAACAGATTGTATGCTTCAGCCACAGAGCAGAGAGCAGAGACCAGTCAACAATTGATTGGGGAGGGGGATGATTCAAGTGGAGGGAAGTCAGCTTGTGACAGTCAAACAGAAAGTGATCCTGTGGAGTTACAGGTGCCAATACAAACAAAAATCCGTAAGGTGCAAACATGGGCTTTGATTAGACCATCGCTTCATGACATTGAGAATAGTATGAGTGTTCGTGTCAAGAAGAGAAAGGACATGAAAGAAGAGCAGATGAGCAGTGCTCAAAATCATCTTCAATCAATTGAAGAGGTGAGAACTTCAAGAGGGGAATCCGAAGAGGACTTTGAGGAAGAGTTCTATGATAATGAGATAGTAGATGATAATAGGAATGCTCCTGCAGAAGAAAGTGCTGCTAGTGATGGGGTCTCCCCAGAACCATTCATCCCTTGGAAACAAGAATTAGAGTTCCTCGTGCGTGGGGGAGTACCAAGGGATCTCAGAGGAGAGGTACAAGCTTGACACTTCCACCTGTGGATTCTAATACATTCATATGTTAGCAGAAAAGTATAGCGTTCCCGAAACCTTGTAACAGGTATGGCAAGCCTTTGTCGGTGCAAGGACACGACGGGTGGACAGATATTACCAGAACTTGCTAGATGCGAGCTTTACCCAGGAGCATGATAAATCAAGCAATGGTAGCAAGGGGTCCAATGGAGACAGAGTTGGTGTACCTGAAAAATGGAGAAGGCAGATTGAGAAGGTCATTGATGCATGGGCCCTGGACTTTATCATTCAGTCTTTTTTAAATTTGTAGGTGCTGCTTCTTTTACTTCCATTGCAATATAGGAGTCTCCCTGGACTGAATTGTTCTATTGTCTTTGCAGGATCTGCCTCGAACTTTCCCAGGTCACCCTGCACTGGATGAAAATGGTAGGAGTTCCTTGAGGCGTTTACTTTTAGCATATGCTCAACATAACCCCTCTGTTGGGTATTGCCAGGTAATTGGCGTGAAGGAATATATTTGGCTATTCTTAACTTGTGGTGGTAACATTTGAGCTCAATAAGTCTTGCTCTTTGATCTCATGGTGCTGATACCTACATTATTCCTTTTTCATTTATTGTCTGCCTTTTATGATTAAAGCTTCTTTGGTAACGCCTGCTGCTTCTCAGTGTCTGGGATTATGTTTCTTCAGCAGTTTGTCATTCAACTAGATGAAATACAAGTATATAAGACTTACTGCATTATAAAAAAGTGGTTGCTAAGTGAAGAATAAAAAAATCACGATTGGAATCTCATGGATCTATTTCATGTATTTCTGTGGCAACTCTGCTTTCAACATTGTTAGGAAATATTGTTCACCAATCACTGAATCACTGCCAAGTGGGATTTCATCATTCCATTGTGGAATCTCCAGTAGGATAATAATTTACATCAGGAGGGAATGAAGGTATTTGGATTTTAAGTTGTTTATCAAATGAAGATTGAAGGGTTGGAGAATAATTAAACTTCGTTTTGCGGTTTGGAACTTTTTAGATGACATCTTATTGAGAATTCCTATTGCAAAATGCAGGAATAGTTTTCTTTATTTTTTCTTTTTCTTTTTTCTTTTTTATAATTCTATCAGTGCGGCATTCATTATCAATACTCTTCGTATCATTATGTTGTCTATTTCTTCTCTTTGGTATGAATAGTGATACTGATGCAGGCGATGAACTTCTTTGCCGGAATATTATTGCTGATGATGCCTGAAGAAAATGCTTTTTGGTAAGCTCATAAGCGATTGTCCTTTTCACTATAGATGCTGTTTAAAATTTTGAGGAAGAATAATCCTGTAAAGAATTCATACCAGAGCATCATAACATCTGTATCGTGACTCCTATGGTAAACATGGTTTAAAAACTCATAGATAGTGCAACAATGGGGAATGGTAAATTCATCTTGGTGGGAAATCAGGATAATAATGCCATTTGGCTGCTACCTGGGGTAGTGGGAAGTATCTCTACCTCCATCTTACATGGCACGGTCCTGCCCTTGGGCTCTAGCTTTGAGTTTACATCAATTCCAGTCTGTTTAAGTTGATATGTTTACAAAGCGTATGTGAGGGAAAATAAATTAATGTATTTCAGGGGAGGTGAAGCTACCTTTATCAGAAACTTAGTGAGTTTTCTGACATATTACATCTCTTTTACCTCTATCCCAGTAGTAGGCATAGAGTCTTGAATTGCTTCAGCAAAAGTACTTGTACAAGAAATTGGTTTGGGTGGGAGCATGGTTCTAGTATCATATTATTGACTGGAAGGTAATTTGTTCAAAGAAAGCACGTGGAAGTCAGGTTGGCAGTCGTTCTTGGCAATGAACAAATATTCCTCAGGCAATCATTGTGAAGATTCATGGCGGAAACGATAACCTGAGGACTTGGTGCCTGGAATATGGAGTAAGAGTAGGAATTATTTTCTCACAGGAAGTGATATCCCATTGGAGTGGGTTGAGATTTTCAAGAAGAAGATTTCTTTTTTGGCACAAAAGTCAACAATATCTTTTTGGCATGATACGTTGTGAAATTGCTCCTTCGCTTGGTGACCTAAATATGAAATTGTTAAATAACTGGGAACTGGAAGCAAAATTCTCTCTGGACAACTTAGAATCCATAATCACATTTAGAGAGAGAGAAATCTGCTACGCTAGGTGGTGGTGGGATTAAAGTTTTTTTTATTCCCCTCAGCTAAGTTGTACTTTATTATTCTTATTTGGAAAGTGGTTTCAGCTTTCTTCTTCAGAAAAGTGAAAGGGAAATCACCTTTATAAGTTCGACAATGCCAATATGGTGTAGGGAAAGTCATGCCATTGAGTTTTCCGTCTTAGTTTTTTCGAGATCGGTGAAAATACTTGTCAAAATCTTGATAATTAATCATTGGATAAGTACAGAGTGAGTTTGCCCATACAGTTTTAGCTTTTATGATAATGATAAGGAGCCAGACAACCAATGAATTCGTCAATTTCAAAATAACATGAGCTGTGGACTTCTTTTTTTAATTGGCAAATACACACACACCCACTCTCACACTTTGCACTTGACTCTTGAACTCTCTAACTCCTATTTGAAAGTGTAACACCCATACAATTTGCTCAAGGCCACTTGGTGAGATGTGGGCTTGTTTTTGCGCTTGAATAGTTGGCTGAGGATATTCTGCACCTTGATCTTGGAGTGCAGTTCCTTGTCTCCTATTTGGATCACATTAGGAAGAGTCCGGTTGCTTTAGAAGATACTCCCCTTTGGGTTTTTGCATGCTGTAATTTTGTTTCTGATTTTATTTGCTATTTTTATTTTTTTAGAACAAATGTATGCCTCTCTTGGAGACGGGGAAGAATTTATTTTCCAAAATAAGGGGTAGCAAATCAGATATCAATGGTCAAAAAAATACCTACAGTTGTTTCAATTGGCAGAATCTTTTTTTTTTTGTAAGTAATTTTTATTGGCAGAATCATGCTTATGTATAGTTCAATTTTTTTCTTCACATCTGGTAAGTAAGCTGGAATTATGCACTAGTTTGATTTAAATCTCTCAGGACTTTTGTTGGTATTATTGATGACTACTTTGATGGCTACTACTCAGAGGAAATGATAGAATCTCAGGTACATGTTCCTGTTGTCCGGAGCTATCTATAAATTATTCATTCCCTATTTTGTTTTTTGTTAATAATTTTGTGTTTTTAGTTTTATTTCTTTGATTAATGAGCACCAGACACTTTTTACTTTATGATTATGATCTGAAGAGATGTATTATCGATACTGTCATCTATTAATCGTTCTAATTAAATGATTCTGTTATCAGGTGGACCAACTTGTTTTTGAGGAATTAATACGAGAAAGATTTCCTAAACTGGGTTTGTCCACTACTATTGCATAATCAGCCTCTTCGCCAGATGTTATAGTCTCTTTTAGCATTAGAAGATTCTTATTCCTCTTATGCTTCTTTTGCAGTCAATCATCTGGACTACTTGGGAGTGCAAGTTGCATGGATTTCTGGACCTTGGTTCCTTTCCATCTTTGTGAATATGCTTCCTTGGGAAAGTGGTGAGACTTATGCTGTGTCATGTGTGGTATATCGTTTTGTTTTAAAACTTATTCTACATCCTCGCATCATGATACTGACTCTGAACTCTAATGTGACAGTTATGTTATGATTGTTTCCTTATATTTCAGTTCTTCGAATTTGGGATGTGCTTCTTTTCGAAGGAAATCGAGTTATGCTTTTTCGAACTGCCCTTGCTTTAATGGAATTATATGGTACTTGGATATCTATTATTTCTTAATTTATATGTGAAGTTAGTTCTTCCATCCCATTATTATCCAGGATGATTTAACTGAAATATTAACTAGGCTCAACTTCTTGCAGGTCCTGCATTAGTTACAACTAAGGATGCTGGGGATGCCATTACTTTATTACAGTCCTTAGCTGGTTCAACCTTTGATAGCAGCCAGCTTGTTTTGACTGCTTGCATGGGTTTCTTGGCCGTAACTGTAGACAGATTGCAAGATTTAAGAGAAAAGCACCGACCAGCTGTATTAGAAGCAATAGAGGAAAGATCAAAAGGGAAAGTTTCAAAGAATTCCAAAGGCCTCGCAACAAAGCTATATAGTTTCAAGCATGATTCTGGAATACCAATAAAGGAAACAAATGCAAAAGCAGACTCAGGTGATAAGCTAATAGACGCTGGTATTTCTCATTTGGACTCTCATTCGGCTAATCTGGATGACTTTCTTGGTGGTATAGCCATTGAATCAGAAGTAGATTCTCTTCCAGATCTACAAGAACAGGTGTATTACCATTTCCATCTTTTTATTCACATCAATATGATAACTTTTTAAGAAGTGAGAATTGATCTGCTGCTTGTATTAAATATGTGCATATCACAAATCTATCTATTTGCTTTTCTAGTCTTGTATGGCTCATGTATATGGTATGTTCCCTTACGTTTTCCACTTTTATATTGTCAACTTCGCTTGTTTCTGGATACTAGTCACTGCCTTTTGCATGATGCAGAACATTTAATGGCATGGTGGTCTCTTGAGTAGATATTATAAACAGTTCAAAGCTAATTTGATTTGCCTATTCACTGTGATAGTTCTCAAGTTTCATTAATTATTTTGACTTTAATTTCTCCATTTTATTGCTTGTTATTATGGTCCACATGAGTAAACTATGCATATCTTTCTTGTTCCAATGTGGATATCTAATGACTCTGTCCACTAAGGAGCATGTCTATTTCAAAGCATTACCATCTATCTATTTGAATAACTTCTATGACATATTCTTAGTATATCATCAGAATGTTCTTAGTAACACTCAGATGACATTTTTTTTTGGTATCCATGCTGTGATCTATTCTTGATGCAGAAAATTTCCTTTCTTTTATTTAATTATTTTTTATTTTAATTTCTTCTGCAAAATGGAAATGCTACCAAGTCGCAGTTCAGATCTCACAGATAGAATGTCACAGCCTACTCTGCAATCTCTGGGGTCTATGTCATCGGAGTTGTATCATGGAGACCGTTAGGTGGTGGTACACGTGATATGAGCTCCAACATGTCAAGTGTCTCGGTCAATTCCCCTCTCTCTATAATTGGTTAGGCAGAAGCCTCCTTGGGAGGGCGATTCCCTTGACACACACTCCACTCTAGCCTTAAAACCACATGCCTTCTTTGATCTCGAGTGAAGGTAGCTAAGTTTTGCTCCCAACCTAGGATACTTTGAATAATCATTTAAGAGAGTTCCGAATGGAGATATTGAGTCCGAGTGTGGCTGAGGGGCCAAGAACACCGTGACGATGGTTCTCTTAAATGTAGACAAGGCGCGAGGGAGACAACTCAACAAAGGCAAGCTAAGCGAGTCAAGTTGTGTTGAGTTGTATAGCCCTCGAGACAAGCTCGATTTGCCCAATGCATGACTGGCCCTCTGGTTATTTGGCGGGCATTAATGTGCTATGCACATCAGAGACTAAGACTAAGTAGAGGGATAGTTCACAAGCCTCCAATCAGGCTAACTTCGTGAATCCAAATCTCATTAGGGGAGCCGACTCGCTAAGTGGTGGTGGAGGTAGCCAGTTCATAGGAGTCCACCGAGCTAAGGCTCGGAGCGGTGAGGTCTCCGAGGTGACATGCGGTGGTGATCCTTTCATATACCCACACTTTCTATGATAGCATTTTTAGTAATTATAATAATACTAAAGGTTCCATTTTTTTCTTATATGCGTTTGTTCAATGTGCATCCGCACATTGACTAATTTCGTTCATGTGCATCCGCATATCCAGTGTTTCCACATTATTCATATTTTTAACTGATGGACTGGAGAGCCCATGCTTGTTAGTTATTTCAATGCAATTGTTCTCTTATTGACAAGGACAAAAGGAAACACTGCATTGTTCCTTGGCAATTGAGGTTGCTGGGAGGTGTAAGATTGGATTATACCTAACATTTTTTAAAAAGAAAAAATAGAATAAAAATAAAATCATGGGTGTGTATGTTGTTGTTGTTGCTAATGAGATGTCCAGGTCTCTTGGAGCACCAAATTAGTCATTAGGCGTGCTTAATCCACTGTTCTTCCGAATGAACTTAGTGATTGTTAGGATAAATCCCTGGGGCAGGGCCCAAGGGGATGAATTGGACTTGAGTCAAACCTTTGGACTATTTGCACATAGTTGCTGCTTTTATTCTTGGGCATTGGTTTCTCACACTTTGCAGCCCCACATAGAAGACTCTTTGGCATAATAGTAGGGCTGTTTAATTAGCTGCATTTCTTTATTAGCTTGATTATTTTTCGGTCTTTAGTTTTGCTCTGTATATGTGCTGCTATATTATTGTCTCTCTCACTTATTTCATTTGTCGGGTCGTATGACTGGATATCCAGTTGTTGTGGAGCTTATATAGGTAACTCAGGGCATGTTACTTGTTAACAGTTGACCAATTTAAGCAAACCCTACGTGACTGTTCGTAAGTTTCATTTTTAACAGCTTATGTGCAGGTGGTATGGTTGAAGGTAGAGTTGTGCAGGTTGCTGGAGGAGAAGAGATCTGCTACACTAAGGTGTGTGGTATCTAAATCTTTCCAATGATTCTTGGTGCTGGTGGTTAGACTCACAATATTAGGTTGAATATGAAATGGTGATTATGAATATTTGATAAGATAAACAAATGCACAAGCTGTTAATCAGTCCAGGTGCCCAACCTAGTGCATTGGAAACCTGCTATGCATTGCGTGATTAGCATTCCGCGTGCACTTTTGTGTTGGCTAAGTATTTCTTGAAGTTCTCAAAGCTTCCTTCATTAGAGCAAATTGTTGATTTAACCTTTTTTGTGCTAGTAATCTAGGACGAAGTTGAAAAAGTTGATTTCTTGTGGGACAAGGTTTGTTAATTGTCCTCTATTTGGGTATCCATTTCAGCACCCTTTAGGAGGATTCCTTTGTTTTTGATTTCTGGGGAATTGAAAGATGGTGTGTGTAGTGTAACTTTTGACATTTGTATTCTTTAGGATTGCCAATGGTGAATGTCTTGTCCTCCTTTTTCCTGTACCATCTTTTTTTTGTTTAATAAAATCTGTGGTTGTCAATCAAGAAAAATAAAAAAGCGTGGCTGGCAGTCAAATCTGTACACAAAAAATGACTCCTAAAATGATTGCAACCTGCTTACTCCATAGCATAAATGGAATTAATTTGATATACCTCATGAAAGCAGCACTGCATCCATAAGAGTCGTTCTTGTTCTTTACCAGAGCGGAGGAGCTGGAGACAGCACTAATGGAGATGGTCAAGCAAGATAATCGACGGCAATTGAGTGCAAGGGTATATTTAAACAATACTCAGACTGCCATTCTTCTAATGTTCCGTCTGGCCATCATATTATATATTAAGGGAAATTTATGCACATGTTTTGTTTATGGAAATGGATGCAACTTACCTCTATCTTTCTCTCTCTCTCTCTCTCTCTCTCTCTCATTTTATATTATTTGGACTAGCCACAGAGGACATAAATGGCTTTTCTTTAGATTCCGTTCATTTTGACGTAAAATATTTTTCAATAAAAAATATTTTCTATGTAACATTATTTTATAAAAAACAATCTTTTTTTGTTTATTTTCCAGTAATTGGTACGTGAAAAATATGCTATTATCTTAGTACACTGCATCGTCACTAACATTCCTACTACCACCATCATCATCTCCACCACCACTATCCCCTCCACCAGCATCATCACTGTCGTTGCCACCATCCCAACCACGATCATCGCCACCACCACTGGTGTCGCCGCCACCGCCACCACCAATTCTCACTATTGTAGCCGCTACCACCACCATTACCTCCACCTTCACAACCACTGTCGCCACCTCCACCTCCACGGCCACCGTCGCTGCCGCCATTTCTACCCCTAGCACCACTGCATTATCACCGCCGTCTCCACCCCCACCCCCATCACCACCACTCCCACCTCGTCTACCACCACCACCACTGCCGCCACCACCACCACTCCTATTGCCGTCACCACTTCCCTGCAAACACCAAAAATGACTTACTCTCTTTTTATGTAAATCAATTTTGCTCATATGAGAAAATATTTTACATTGCAATGAACGGAGCCTTATTGAAAATTTGTATCTCTTTTGCTTCTTCTTTTGTTTCCATTACCTTCCTTATTCTTCGCATTTTATGCACGCTCAGGTGTACAACCAAATGCGAACACACACACTTCTTTATGTGATGCACAAATACTTGACTGGTTTTCTAATATATTGGATATACATCTCTACTTTGTTACTAATGACTCAAGTTTTGTGTTCCTACCCAAAAAAATTGATATTATAGTAAGATGAAGATGATCTAAATGCTTCTGAATATATTTGAAACTATTTCATGATTTAGGTCCTGATTGGTAAACCATGCTTATTGATTTTTTGGCTTTTTGGCTTTTTTGCTAAAACTACAAAAAGCTAACATGGCCCATTTGGCAGAAAAGTCAAAAAGTCAAATCAAACCACAAATTCGTATGATACTTTATTTAAACTCCACCCACTTAAAAGGCAATAATACTCTCATTTGATAGCTTATTTACTACTAATACCAACTATATATTATCGTTATAATCAACAATGTAGAATGGTAATACTGTCCAATTTGAACAAAAACAAAAAAGTATGCTTTTTACTTAATCAACTAATTTCAAAAAAGTTAGCTTAGAACCAAACTTACCAAAGAACCTACTTTGAACCCAATTTAGCTTTTAAGCTATTTGCCAATCAGGCCTTTAGTTGCATGAGTATATTTTTCCTCTAAAGCTAGATAATTGGTTGTTGAGTTCAATTAATTCATGTATCTCTCTCTCTCCCCATCCAAGTCAATGTTCATACTTAAAATCAAGGATTTGCAGGTTGAACAGCTGGAGCAAGAGGTTATTGAACTACGGCAAGCCCTTTCTGACAAAAAAGAGCAAGAAAATGCAATGCTTCAGGTTTGAATTTGCCTAATGTTTTCTCTGACTCTAGTTGGGAATCCATAATATTCCTCCATTTTGAGTGTTACTGTAATTTGTACTTGCACCCACTATAGATCCTGATGCGGGTTGAGCAAGAACAGAAGGTAACCGAAGATGCTCGCTTCTTTGCTGAGCAAGATGCTGCTGCTCAGAGATATGTGGTGCAAATGCTTCAGGTTTTTCTTGTCTTTGCATTTTTCTATTCAACACAAAGTAGAAATACTGATCTCACTTCATTCTTCACCTGGAAGGGAAAGTCTAAGAACATTTTGTTGCACATGGAAGGAAGTTTAAGAAAAAGTAGAACATTTTTCCGATTCAATTTCTTTAAAGCATCATTTTTTCTTGCTTGCAGAGAGATTGTTGGAATTTTACTAGTAAAGCATAGAAACTCCAGAAACTTTACCCCAGTACATCTATCTTGAGACCTCCCTAATTTTTACCAGAGGTGGTGGCACAACTAATGCATGTGCTGGCAGAAGACCAGAAGCTATCCTGTGGTATAGTTAAAATCAGAGTCATGCAGGGAGGATTGAGAGAAAATGTCTGGGGGTTTCAGGTTTCACTTATGTGACCTGAATTCTAAATTACTCTTTACGCCTGGAATGCCACTTCACATTAATGTAGGTTAGAAAGTAGGAAAGCTCTTTTCTTTACTTGGTGAAGGACGGCAACAGGAAGGCCAAAAAACGGGGGTTGATGTTGTGAGAAAGACCATGATTCCTTTTGATTGAACAAAATTTATGGTTTTACAAGGTGTTAGCTGGAGAAGATGAATATGTGTTGCCAACCAACTTTAAGTAGTTATCCATTAGGGCCTGTTCAGTTGATTTATCGTATGTGAAACATATTGTTAGTGACTTAGGGTTCAACCCCATTATTGAGTGGAATTTCATTGATTTGCATGAGCACAGTCCCGTTTCTTTCATTTCTCACCATTTAGAGTTTCATTCTATCAGAAATCCTATGCTGTATCTGAATCTAAGTGGGGCTTTGCCTGATGCTACTCTTAAAGTGCTAATTTTCCAGCTCAATGTAACTAAATTGCAAATTGATCTTGCCCTGCCTAACTGCCCATTTCACTATTTTGATTTCCTAATGAAGTGGTTTTTGTTTCTTTAACTGTGGATAACTTTTCTGTTGGCCTATCAAGTGGTTCATTTCTTGACAAGTTGTGGAAATACAAGTCAGACTCTTTGTTTAAGTAGAAAGTCATTAATTGTATAAGTTTGAACTGTAGTACCCCAAAGAAATTTTTCATTTCAATCAAGGAAAATGTTAGCTGTTCCAGTATGTTTCGTGGAAAAGTAATCTGAAACAGTATCTTGCATTTACGCTGGCTCAAGAATAGGTGTTTTTATTACTCATTTTTGTTTACTTCTGATATATGCTCTCATTCAACCATTTTTACACAGGAAAAATATGACAAGGCAATGGCTTCACTTACTCAAATGGAGAAGAGGGCAGTAATGGCAGAAACAATGTTGGATGCTACAATGCAATATGAGCATGGCCAAGTTAAAGCAGCATCTTCCCCACGGTACATGAGCAATTCTTAGGTTTACTCATCAAGATTCTATCATAAAATCGATTCACTCATAGATTTACATCGATTTACATCGATTTATTAATTTGTGGTGAATTGAATTGTGCATTGTAAAATTTTGATAACTATGGTAGCAACACAGACGTATGCTGGCTGGCAATTACATAAAAGTGATACACCAATTTCTTCCTCGTCCATAATCTCCAGATCACTCCGGAAGGGACTATTTTCTAGGATGACAACACTAATTTTTTCTACTCATTTTCCGCTTTGATTGCATGTGCAATTATAGTAGGAATTGTCCGAGATAAAAAAAAATGCAATAACACCTCTATAATTTTGATGACTTGCACCAAAACAAGAATGACACACTTCTGACACTACGGAGGAAATTACTCACGATCTTCAGAACAACTTAAAATCAACAGCACCATATTTTACAACTATCCAATTTTGGTGTACATGAAACTTTCCTCCTTTTTGTGGGAGTTTTGTTTGTTCTCTCCCTTTTTGTAAAGGTGTTCTCCCTTAATGCCTCTTTTATTTGATTTATCAAAAAAGTATATCCATGCTTGTAAGCACTGGTGTATTGATTCTCTGCTTCTCGATGGTGTCTTATTATGTACCATGCTTTGCAGGTCTGTGCGCCCAGATTCTCCAAGGGAAGTGCCTGCTAGGAAGGCAGGTCTACTCTCATTTGGACTTGGCTGGCGTGACAGGAACAAGGTTAGATTTATATTATCATTGTCCATTAATATTCTTGTTTAATATTATGCCCACACTAGCAGTGCAGTCATGAAGTGTAATGGATTGCCAAATGAGAGATATTATACGGAAAGCTTTCATGAATGAACATATCAATTGACGAGCATTCTTTTTATTTCATTCATAATATTACAAAAGTTAAAGGAGAATCAAACTTGACTCTCTTCATTGGGGAGAATGTGACAGAAGCTGTTGGGGCGTCCCCTATTCCGGCCTTGTTTGATTCTTGGATTGGGGAGGTGAATTTAGGGCCTTGGGGAACAAGTGAGCTCACATGTTTTGCAGATTTGATTAGGCTGGAATGTGTCGCGTCCTGGATTAAAGTTTGGATTGAATTAAGCCGGACTATGTTTGCATTTGGTCCCCCATATATGGGATTATCTACTACCAAATAAAAAGTGGGATTAGATAGTAAAGACGTGTGGAATTATCTAATCCCATCCATTATCCTGTGGTTCCACATGTCTACTCTATTTCTAAGCTTAACCCATCTTTTTCAAACCTTTCCAAAATAATCCAAATATCAAACCTTTCAAAAAGTAATCCAAATATCAAATGGGCCAGGGGACATTGCAGATGGTTTTAATAAACTATGTGGAATCTTTAACTGCCTGCTTCATGCTCCATTATTTGGATGATTATTTTTATAAATTTGTGGACATCGCTCTTCTAAAGTCAGCCTGCCCTGACTCAAACACTGCGTCTTCTGCTTGTTTTTTTGTTTTTTTGTTTATCAGTGAGATTTAAAATAAAATGACACGAATGTAACAGGGGAAACCAAGTAATGTCGAGGAGACCAGTCAAAGCAAATCTCAGCCAAGTAATGTCGAGGAGGCCAGTCAAAGCAAATCTACCAGCAAGGGACTCGCTCCGAGAAAGTCAGTTGAAATTAATGGCCACCAAGAGTAGGAATATTAATGGGATTGGGGATCTTTTGTGGAGGAATAGGATTACTTGAAGTTGGACCTTGCTGCTTCAGGTACCAGACTCCTTGCATGTTGTATATGTTCTGGTAAATAGCTGCCTTAGTTTTCTTTTTGTACTCATACCCTTGAAATTTTGGATGTGGGAGTAATTTAGTTTTACTGAATTCATTTTGACGAACCATATCGACTTCCCTCCCCTGCCCGCCCGCGTGCTAGGCTCTCATGTAAAACATATATTCTATTCATTGTTGTTTTGGTCATTTATATACGTTGCCTTTTCTCCTTAAAAATCGATACCTCCGGTGCTTCTAGTATTTTGGTTCAGGTTGGCTTCTAACAAAACCAGCTGGATTAAAGCAAAAACAGTTAGGGTTGGTTGAATTTCCCCCGCTCAAAATGCTCTTTAACTGCTGAACTTGTATTGGCGGCTCTGGGAACCAGCCCGGCTGTGGCTGGTAATCTGATCAAGTACAACGAAAGGGATGAGTATTTGGATTGTCCAGAATCTTAAGCTGCAGCTTGTATTGCCACTGAGTTCTGGGCACTGGAAATCCCCGCCCTGCCACTTTCCCGACATACCTTACCTCGCCCTGGCCCCGATTAGATATGGGGATGGGACATGACATCATAATCAGTCCCGCCCTGCCCTGTCCCGCCCAATTGCCATTCCACCATAATGGCAGCCAAGTCGAAGTCT
>JAULJZ010000020.1:8098358-8108749 GCA_032270985.1 Heliamphora pulchella | reverse complement strand
AATTATATATGGAAGTGTTTGGGATTACTGAAACTAGTTGCTTATAAATTATAGTTTGTAGTTAAAATAAAAAATAATAATAATTATAACTTGTAGTAGAAGTTGTAAGTATTTAAAATAAATTATAATTTGTAATTAAAATTAATAATAAAAAATTAAAAATTAATACTACTAGCTTTGCCAAACACCCATAAATCCCAATACAAATGTGGCTATCTTTTGAGTATAAGTGGGTGCTTTAAAGGAAGGTCAAACATTTGTTGAAGTGAACGGATGAACAGCTATTGTTGTTTATTTATTTTGATGGATAAATTAAAAAAAGTTGATTTTCTTGGCTGACATCTCATTTTTCTACCCAACTTGAAATTATCAAGTCCACATATAGCAGATGTAAATTTTTTATTTTTTTTTGGGAATATTTGTACCATTTTGTTTATTTTCATTCTTCTTGATTATTTGTTTTTCAATTCATCTCATGAGAGAAACAATGAAAGTAAAACAAAATTTATCCAAAAATAATAAAAGTCTATCAAAAACAAAAATAAGCATAGAAAAATGAAGATTATACTATTGATTTATTTTAGCTTTTTCAGAATTTTTTATTTTTTTATCAAAATTTTTATTTTTTTGGTTCGTTTTGACAAGAGAATTTCAAAAAATAAAAAATTTTAATAAACAACCCATTTAAAGTTATAGTAATTAGAATAAAATAAACCAATAAATTATTATCAACAAAGCTATGTACACGTAAAAAAATGTATTAATTTATTGCTACTACCTCACATATGGTTGTGGGTTCCACTATAATAAGTCGGTGTTAATCCCACCTTTACTTATTTTTTGTTAATAAATATTTTAGTACATTTTCAAATTATTATAGATACAACAATCTTTATTGAAAATAATAATAAACGAATTATAGAACTTGAATTCTAATAATTTATTTGTACTCAGATTTATGACAAAAATATAATTTTTATTATTTTTGTGATTTTTGATTTCTAAGTATTTTTCCAACGAAAATGGTGTCACCAAAGCTTAACCTCTTTGAGATAATGAGAGTAATTGCAGTGACCACCCAATGCAATTCCAACCAACAAGCGGACTAAATAAACTCGACGTAGCACATCCCACCTCCACCCAAACTTATGCCCCCACACTGTAAATTAATAGATAACGTACTCTCCGAAAATAAAAGTATGCAATATATATTAAATTTGTTTTTTTTGTCTTTTAATTATTCAAAAATAATAAATTTATATTATTCTATATAAGATATTTTTATCACATAATTAATAAAAATATTATGTAAGTTTAAAAATTTTTAAAATTATTTTATATAAAATTTTATTTAGACTTTAATTACAACAAGTAAGTAAATAGTGAGACTAATTTTTAAAAATTAATCAAAATAAACATAAATTAACCTGAAGAGCTATAAAAAAAAATACCTAATAATTACTTCGAAAATATCCCCCACCTTATCATTCTCTCTTGTAGGTCTTCTCCCTCGCTCCCTAAATTTGAACACAGATCCATACATCCTCCAAATGGATCGGCCATGAAAACCACCAAACCGCCGCCGCCGTCGCCACCACCATCGTCAACCCAATTCCCACTGACCCACGCTCTCACCCTCTCGTGGGTTTCAGCACCACCTTCTTCCGCCGCCCTATTTACCCCAACCGCCCCTGCACCCGCATACAAACCCAAGTGCCCATTTCGGACTCAAGCCACCGGCAACTCCTCCCTCAGCCCAACCGCCGCCGCCGCCGCCGCCGCCGCTAACCCGCCTCCCAATTCCCACGACCAAACACTCCTAACACTCCTCCGGGGAAGAAAAACCGACGAGGCCTGGATAATATATATCCAGTGCTCGCACCTCCCCAGCCCCACCTGTCGTAGTCGCTTAGTCTCCCAATTATCCTACCAAAACACACAGCAGAGCCTCACCCGCGCCCAGTCTATCATCCAACGCCTCCGCCATGAGCGGCAGCTCCACCGCCTCGACGCCAACTGCCTTGGCCTCCTCGCGGTGGCGGCCGCCAAGGCCGGCCACACACTCTACGCTGCCTCCGTCGTCAAATCCATGCTTAAATCCGGTTACCTTCCCCACGTCAAGGCATGGAGCGCCGTCGTGAGTCGCCTTGCCGCTTCGGGGGATGATGGCCCTTCTGAGGCTCTTAAAATGTTCAATTCGGTCGTCCGACGGGTTCGTCGGATCGCAGACCCAAAAGTGGTTACGGATTCGAGGCCTGACACGGCCGCCTACAATGCCGTGCTTAACGCGTGTGCCAATCTTGGCGACACGAAGAAGTTCCTACAACTGTTTGATGAAATGCCTGAGTTTGGTTGTGAACCAGATGTTTTGACCTACAATGTGATGATCAAATTGTGTGCTAGAGCTGATAGGAAAGATTTGCTTGTTTTTGTATTGGAAAGGATTCTTGAGAAGCAAATTCCGTTGTGTATGACCACATTGCATTCACTTGTCGCAGCTTATGTTGGTTTTGGCGACATGGTGACCGCAGAGAAAATGTTGCAGGCGATGAGAGAAGGTCGACGAGACCTTTGCAGTGTTCTGAGAGACTCAAACTTGGAATACCCAACTCGAAACGAAAACGAAAACGAAAGTGATGTGTTTGAGAAGTTGCTCCCCAACTCCATTAATCCGGGGAATAATGAGCTGCCATTGTTACCAAAGGCATATGCTCCTAACTCTAGAATGTACACAACACTGATGAAGGGTTATATGAAAGGAGGTCGGGTTAGTAACACAGTGAGAATGCTAGAGGCAATGCGGCATCAAGAAGATAGCGACAGCCACCCCGACCATGTTACGTACACGACTGTTGTATCGGCACTTGTGAAGGTGGGATCAATGGACTGGGCACGGCAGGTTCTGGCTGAGATGACTCGAGTTCGTGTTCCTGCTAATAGGATCACTTATAATATTCTACTAAAAGGGTATTGCCAGCAGCTGCAGATAGACAAGGCAAAGGAGTTGATGCGGGAGATGACCGATGTTGCAGGGATTGAACCCGATGTGATCTCCTATAATACTTTAATCAATGGATGTATACTAGTCGACGACAGTGCCGGGGCTCTTGGCTATTTTAATGAGATGCGAGCAAGAGGAATTGCTCCTACCAAGATCAGTTACACCACTTTGATGAAAGCTTTTGCTTTGTCGGGCCAACCAAAGTTGGCTAATAAGGTGTTTGACGAGATGCTCAATGACCCTCGAGTGAAGACCGATTTGGTCGCATGGAATATGTTGGTGGAAGGGTATTGCAGGTTGGGTTTGGTTGAAGAAGCAAAGAAGATAGTTCAGAGGATGAAGGAAAATGGGTTCCACCCTAATGTATCTACTTATGGCAGTCTCGCCAATGGGATAGCAGTTGCTAGAAAACCAGGAGAAGCACTTTTGCTCTGGAATGAAATAAAAGAGAGGTGTGGTATGGGAAAAGAAGGAGAAGTTTCTAATTCTTCTTCAACAATCCCACCGCTAAAGCCGGATGAAGGTCTCCTAGATACTCTGGCTGATATTTGTGTGAGGGCTGCTTTCTTCAAGAAAGCTTTGGAGATTGTAGTTTGTATGGAGGAAAATGGGATTCCACCAAATAAGACTAAGTACACCAGAATCTATGTGGAGATGCATTCGAGAATGTTTACGAGTAAGCACGCCTCAAAAGCCAGGCAGGACCGGAGGAGCGAGAGGAAGAGAGCAGCGGAGGCATTTAAGTTCTGGCTGGGATTACCCAACTCTTATTATGGGAGTGAGTGGCGACTTGAACCCGTTGACGGTGAAGATTGTGCTTCTGACTCTGTATAATCACCAGGTACACTACAATGTTGTAAAATGCAGTCAGGTAAATATAAAAATAAATTGATGTATCTATAGAAGTAGATCTCGTTTTCATGAAGCTTGAAGTTCAAATGTAATGTATCGTGACATATAGGAATTGATTCCTTTGCTGACCCGATAATTATGTATTGGAAAATGCAGTTGAATTGAAAATTGGATCCAAAATCAATACTAAGTGCTTGAGAGAAAGAAACCAAGAAATTATGTATCTTGAACATTATGGTTGATAAACGCATCATCTGTTATAATACTCACATTATCCAAGTTGTCGAATCTGCTTGTACATGCGTTGTATTACAATTCCAGGATATGTAAGTAGATCGGATCCTAGGTTTCACTACCACATCTATAGATCAAGATTTTTTCCTTAGTGTGACACAACAACTTAGTCTTGTGAATATAATAGCAGAAATTAACAGGGATGAAGAAGGCGAAGGAGGGTAAAATCACCTGCTTTATGGTCCGCCATAGGCCTCGATCTTAATGATTTGCTTCAGAAACTAGATGATTCTAGACCTGGACGAGAGAGGAATACAAGATGGCTCTAAAATATGTCAATTCAGTTTCTTTATTGTATCAATGACAGGAAATTTATCCATTCTTCGATGATCCATCACGCTGAGGGAATTCATGTTCTCAGTATTCACCACTACCAGTTGGTGCTCCTTGATTCTTCATTTAAATAAAATAGGACAAGGCCCTAAGCCAGCGTTCTCACTAGCCAAATTGAGTGAAATTCCCAGATGTCGTGAACTTGAACATTGTTGATGCCACATTATTGTATCCTTTTTGCCCACCCCTCTTTGGGAGAGATCACTTAGCATTGGCAATTCCCCCGCTGTAGCCATGCTTGCTTCAGAAAATGTCTTGCTGGTGAACTCGAAAGAGTATATACTAGAGAATAGCACCTTTTTGGAGGCATAAGGCCAGTCAGTCCAGTGTGCTTGTGCTAAAAAGATGGCTGTTAATCAAGGGAGCCAGACTGTTGTAAAGAAGTGTCAACACCACTAACAACTATCAACTTTCTCAAACTAGAACTGAAAAGTTGATACCATCAAGTTTTTTTCCTCACTAGAAATTTAGGCAGGCAATTTGTAAACAGCTCCCAGACTACTTTAATGGAGGACAGGCCACCATTTCTGAAGTTTGATATCGCTGCCAAGCCTTGCTTTCTAGTTTGGCTATCTGTATTATCAAGCAGATGCTGAGGTGGGGTGACTAAAAAACAGGGGAGATGTAGTGAAACACACAGTATGACTCTCCAATCTCCACTCTCCAGACAATGTTAAAGTAGAGATGGCGAAGATCGTGTTGAATGCTAAACCAGAAACATTATAAGTTGCATATATTCCAGCTGTCAATGTATATCGCTTTCAGGTAATAACAAGAATAGAGTATGTTTCATAATGCCTTCTAGGCCATTGCAATGATTCAGAAAATGACAGACTTGTTTTCTATTATTTTGGTTTCCTATGCAAAACTTGCATTTTGGGATGTGGGGTAAGTATTAGAGGTATGGGGAGAAAAACAAACAAAGAAACAACATGGCTAGTTTTTCTCCCCTACCACTGAAGCCAAGTGAAGGGTTGTTTGATCGTATGGCCAATCAATTGTGGGGTGCTTTCTCTAGGAGAGCTTTGGTAAATTTGGCTTGCGCAGAAGATAGAATTTTAAACAACCATATTGCTGTGGAGATTTAAGAATTTCTGCTAGAAAGAATTCTTCAAATGCCAGCAAGTCAAAAGGAATAAAATGATGAGAGTAACCATTGACGAGTGTTTAGCTAATCTGCAAATTAACTCAGATAAGAAATTTAGATCATTCTCTCAAAGTATCCATGTTAAAAACAATTTATTCAAAAACGGAAGCTGGTATACGGTACATTAGATTTCTTTGAATACTCCACTGCAGAAGGTGCTTGGTTCGGTGATGAATCCCATGTGCATATATATAGTGAATTTCTACACATATCAATGACATGTCTCCATTTTGCAATAAAAAACATTTGAAAACTTCAACATGACTACAAACCTGTCAACAATGGGCGTAGCAGTGCCAGAAGCCATCATATTACATACGTATTGTATTGAAACTAAGAAAAGATGGGAACAATATAGACAATATTTGACATGCTCTCCGGTGCTGCAAAACTTAGCCCCTTGACCTTGATGACTGAGTCCATGAATAAGATGACGATCGCACCTGTATGAAAAGAATTTGAGATTCTTTCTGATGCAGCACTTGAAGCAACAACTTATGTCAGCAGATCTTTGATCATTTTATATCGGTGATACGTACAGTATCGGCGATACGTCATGTATTGGCTGATATTAGACAGTATCGGCTAATAAATTGGTAAACCGGTATCGTAGGTCAATACAATATGTAACGGTCAATATTTAAAACTTTTTGAGCTTACTATTGTTCAAAGAAAATTAGTACATGCTACATAGATTTAATGTGCAATTACAATCCCCTTGATTAAGAGTGGATGAGATTAAGAGTGAAGTTAATGCTTTTAGAAATGTAGAAAGAAGTTTTAGAGTCGAAAGAGTTTTGAGTAAATAGGAATAAAACTAAATATATGAAATATAATTTTAACAATAATAGGACTATTAATAGTGAAAAAGTAAAGATTCAAAACCAAAAGATATCCAGGATGAATATTTTCATTATCTAAGTTCGATTATTAACAAAAATGTAGAGATTACAAATGATATAACCTATAAAATCAAAGTTGATTTGCTCAAGTGGAGGGGTGTTTTCGGCGTTTTATGTGATTGACGAATACTTATAAAATTAAAAAGTAAATTTTATTGAACAACTATTAAACCAAAAATTCTATGTGGGACAAAATGTTGAGCTACAAATAAAGATTACATAAATAAGCTGAATGTTGCTGAAATGATAATGTTAAGGTGAATGTGTGGTAAGACTAGAAAAAATAAAATTA
This sequence comes from Heliamphora pulchella, assembly GCA_032270985.1. Taxonomy (NCBI): domain Eukaryota; kingdom Viridiplantae; phylum Streptophyta; class Magnoliopsida; order Ericales; family Sarraceniaceae; genus Heliamphora; species Heliamphora pulchella. Next base: position 8,101,928 of record JAULJZ010000020.1, on the reverse strand, counting down.
AGAAATGAAAAGATTCATGAAATAATAGAGGTCGCATCAATTGAGTACAAATTAAAAGAAAATAAATTAAAGTAGTTTGGATACATACAACGTAGACCAGTTGATGCAGTAATAAAAAAAAGCGACAAGATCATGGGTAATGAAAACATTAAGAAGAAGGGTAGACCTCAATTGACATGGAATGCCATATTAAGAAAAGATATAAACTTATTGAAACTAACTGAAAATATAGCCCTTAACAAAGCATAATGACGTAAAAATATTTATGTAACCGATCCTAATTGGTTGGGACAAAAACTTAATTTGGTTTGATTACAAAACCCCTTGATTGGTATCTCCATCATGGTAGGGTTGGTTGCACTGGTGGTTGTGTCGGGGATTCAGAAGTTAGATGTCACAGTACCTGGTACATCTTTGGCCCCTTCTTCAGTAGAAAACCAACGCTGTTTAAATTATCCACAAATGTGTCAATATCTGGAACTCTTAAGCCAATCCTATCTGCCAAACTGTATATTTCCTGGGAAAATAAATGAAATGTAAGATTGAATTTGGGGGCCTAAAAATCCTTTCCAGAAGTAAAAGAAAGAAAAGGGAGCATACAGAAATTGAAAAACAGTCTTTTTGCTGCAACTCTGATTGCGTATTCAGAGCACTTAAAAACCGTTTTGCTTCCTTTTGTTGACTCATCCCCCCACTCCGACCAAAATCCACAATACCATGCTCGTCGACGTACTTATCATACAAGGATTCTTTCATTATTTCAACAACATCCTGAAAAATAAATGAAGTAAATTTTGGGAATCAATAAGGAAAATTTACTTGTCAAAAGATATGATCACTATTAACTGAAAAGTTTGCCAATCACGTTGCACTTTGCAGTTCATAAAACTCGAGGCTAGCAGTGATCACATCATACAAAGTGAAGAATATAGATGCAGTCTCAGAAATATTTTTTAATTTCCTCTGTTTAGGCAAAGTTTTCCCTTCAAAGCATTATGCAAGATGACAAATACGCCCATTTTACTTTTTGTAGGGATAACCTACACATTATGAATAAGAAGCAGCATGACCACATTGATGGGTTGTTAATGCTCTAGTTTAAATGCTTGGTATCAATACTGGCCGTCCAGAAAAACAAATAGAACTTTTAGATTGCTCACGTGGTAAAAAGAAATCTATAGGCATAAAAGAATTTTTAGTAAAAATCCCCTTGATGGGCATTCAGGAAGGAGAAAGTGCAGGAAGAATTGCCAGTGCATGATACATTCATTCAAGAAAATCTAAATGCATAATGATATTTATGGATAACCACCCTAATACCTATACAATGACAAAGATACCAGCAATCCTGATATCTACAAGTGTTTGTGACTTTCATTAGGACGTTTATTTGGACAGTTGAACCTCCTAAATTTTCCCTCTAAAGGTTGCATCTTTCATCTGCTTCATAACCAGCTGAGTTCAAAATTGCAAACAAGTTAACAAGAGGTCATTTTTAGAGGTTAGGAAGGCAAATATTTGAGGGAAGTTAGAGAGATTAACTATTTGGAGGGAAGTTAGAGAGATTAACTAACCAAAGCATCTTGGTCAGTTATTTCTTCTCTTAAGTCCAACCTAGCTCGAGCTTCCGCCAGCCTTACTAGACTTTCTAATTGCCTTGCTGTTATTGGTGTACCATCAGCAGATGTGTTATGGTTTCTCAATTGTAAGTAAAACTTCTGTAGGATTTTGGCGGCAGATCTTGACATCCTGACACAACAAAAGATATAAATGATGGGTCAAACTGAAGTCACCAAGATGAAAATATTGTATCTTAATAGCAAATTAATTACCTAGGAAAGACAAAGCTTCTTGCATAAGCAATATATTTCCGAAGAAGCGAACCAGGTACTGGAACAAAATCAGCATCCTTCTCTGGGTCAAGTTTCAATCTTGAAACTAAAGGACGGCTTTGTACACTCCTGTGTGCGTCTTGGGCATTCGGTGATGCTGCAATATGTAAAATTAAAGGTTTATCTGGTAGAGACCCCTCACTCAGAAGAATTTAAAACAGCAACAGTAGAAACACCACCTATACATAGCTTTTTTGCAGCTGGTGAATATTCTCCAGATCCAGCATGAAGCTGCAAATAAAATGCTCCAGTTATATGCTCGTCATGTCCTTGAAATAAGCTTGAAACGTTAACGTCTGTGGTTCATATATCTACATCTATGAGCCCATAAACACCAATTCACATAGCATGCAAACATGAAAATTTGCGGACCAAAAGAAATAGTAAAAGCAAGAGAAAAAAATGTACAGCCACTCGGAGAAATAAACTCAAACACAAGTGGTACCTTGTGAACCACACAAATCATAGTGGTGGTAAGCATTCAGGGTGGTAGAAATTGGTGTTTTTTTTCTAGTTCAGTTACAATTCACAAAGTTCTCACAATTTCCTTCAGACATGAGAGTTGAAGTAAGCAAACAGAGTGGTAGAAAATGGTTTCCATTGGCCAGCTCCATCTCAAAGTTCTCCAATTTCTTAAATAACTCTCATGAGTTCTCAATGAAGATATTTCAAACTTTCAATTAAATGCATACTCTAATTCATCATTACTTGCTGTTGATTTTTCCAGAAAATTACCCTAGGTGTGAATGAAAACCATTTTTCATGATTTTACCCAGAAATTTTGTTAGTTTAACCGGTTGACATAGTTGTTCAAAAACAGAATATGCATACATGTAGATCTCATTCCTGAGCTGAAGTGACAACCATCTTGAAACGTCATATCCATATACCAAAGATTGAGGTACATTTGGCACAATATTCATAAATGTACCAATTGGAAGTGGCCGGGAAGGATAACTTACAGACATAATGTGCTCGGAGACCCGCTTATCCAGTTGCTCATCAGGTTTATCAAGCAATATGAAAACCAAATCAAATCGTGAGACTAGAGCAGCACTCATTTTCAAATTCTCGTTAACAGTTTTTGCGCGGCTGCAATTGAATTGATAATGATTTATATAGGAAACCAAGTGATAAAAAATAAATACAAGAAATGTAGCAGGGAGCGGTAACTTTATACATGGACTCTGCTCAACTACATGATTTGCAATGTGATTCCAAAAGGAGATCATATAGAAACTGTTCAGTTCATATAAAAAACGTAATAGTACTGCGGTTACCACCTGTAGACACTCCAATTTGACCAAGCTGAATTTTAGGCACCCGTCTCAAATGCGCTCCAATGATGAAAAAAAATAAGAATCATGCTCAAGAATATCCTCAAGCAAGCAAAATCACGAATATGGCTCAAAACCCAAAAACCCTAAACAACCTTCAGGCCGTGACATCCCTATCCACACGGCTGCCGCCTTTTTTAAAAACCCTAGAACAGACCGTGTCCTTACTCTCATGACCATAACCTTTTTGAAAACCTTAAACCAAGCCATGACTTTCTTTGTCACGGCCGTTGCCTTTTTATCTAGGCCGTGACTTTTGAAAGTTATGTTTGTCCTTTTCACCACCATAAAGGTAACGGCCTGTACTGTAAAAAAGCAAAAAGGTAGCGGCCGTCACCTTT
>JAULJZ010000020.1:8073817-8085102 GCA_032270985.1 Heliamphora pulchella | reverse complement strand
CCTGGAGAATTCTACTTTGCGAGAACAGACAAAATCAACCAGAAAAGATTCCGGCAAGCAGACTGCTAAGAAGTTATTTAACTTAGATCCTTCAGAAACATATGGGTTTGAGGGCAGCAGGGAAGACTCTTATTGGACTGACAGGATTGTTCAAAGCAACACTGAAGAGCAAGTATTATTTGAACCTGAGATCACAAATGAAAATGGTAGCCCCCATGTTGAACCAAAAGCAGCTCTCGAGTTGGGTCAAGAATTGGATTCTAAACAGGAAACTGGTGTTGTGAGCCGTGGATCAGACAGAAAGCCAACAAGTTGCATGAATGAGCAATTTGAGGAAGAATACACTCCAACTGCTCTAATTCTGAATTTTACAGACTTGGAGTCTGTTCCTTCAGAATCAAATCTCAATAAGATATTTAGCCGATATGGACCTTTGAATGAATCGGACACTGAGGTGCTGACGAAGAGCAAACGTGCAAAAGTGATCTTCAAGAGGCGTTCTGATGCTGAAACTGCTTTCAGCAGTTCTGGAAAATTCAGCACTTTTGGGCCTTCATTAGTCAGTTACCGTCTTCATTACTTGCCTTTGTCGCGTAGAACTTCTCCTTTTGCCAAGAAGCGAAGCAAAAAGGGTGCAACATCTGTCGAAGGCAATGCTGCTTGATAGTTGATGCAGATCAGTTTAGGTATTCATATCACACATCAGTACTGCACTTAATTTCGGTGTTTGTCTTTTCAGGAAACCCATTTTCCCCTGCGGCAGATTTGTTAGTGTAACAGTTGCATGCAAATAGGTAGGGTTGAGCACTCAACAGAGCTAGCCATTTGGACCATCCTTGGAACTCTAACTTGTCAATATTTCTAACCATGCTATTCGTTTCAATTTGACTATAAGAAAGTTTTGAGATTTCCAGTCATTTATGTGCATTTTGTAAATCTTTTTCAGCCTTGCAGATTTACCATTAGAGCTAAAACTTCAAAAGCTCGGATTACACATCAGTACTGCACTTAACAAATCTGGTAGGTACCATGTAGTTGCTTGGTGAATGGGATGCTTAACTAGGAAACAAGACCAACAGGATATGTGGTTTCCAGATTAATGCTTCTTTTATAGCCAGATTGCTTGATGACAACTATTTCAGGTCTTTGATACTTGTTCTTGATGACTGACTTGAATTTTTGACAGAATTTTGGTGTTACAGTTCAGACTTTTGTAGTAATTGGGAATCGATTTCAGTTTAGAATGACGGACAATTGTGTTGAAGAATCTTAGTCTATGTTACATTAAGGCAGGTAGAAGTGCACCAAGTGTCGGGTGCAGGTATGTGTTGGTGCCAGTCTGTCAGATTTTTTTAGTTATACTAGTGCTTGGTCACACGCGATGCGTGTGCAATTTAAATTATTTTAAAATTATTAAAAGAGAGAAGAAAAAAACACAATACATTACCTTTAATAATTTATAGGAAAAAATAACAAATTTATTTGATCAATTGAATATCGTATAATTTGATCGGAACTGTTTATTTTTCTACACTAGAATACAACAAAATATATATATTATATTATATTATATTATATTCCAAGGTAAATGATTTACAGGATTCATTGAGCATTTCCTGGATAATATTAGAGTTTATATATAGTTTTATAGGGAACTCAAATTATTAAAGATGCTTTTTAGGTGAATGTTCAAGTAAAAAATGTCGAATTTATTTTTCGTTCTCTTCTCCGAGTGTCGAGTGTCGAGTGTCGAGTGTCGAGTGTCGAGTGTCGAGTGTCGAGTGTCGATACGGGTATTTTCTAAAATTAGAAGAGTTCGAATATAACATAAATCTTAATATTCACACTCTTCAACACCAAAGAACCTCTTGTTTCGCTTTTCTATAGTGTGAGTTTTCTTATCAAGGTTTGTTGTTTTGCCAATGCCTCAATTTTGGCATTATTTTAGGGTCTCATCTTTTCCACTTAACCTTGGAACCTCCTCTTCCCTGTTTTGCAGTGTGAGCTCTTATCCAGCTTTGTCATTGCCCCAAATTTGTCATTACTTTGGGTCAAATCTTTTTCATGCACTTGGTTTTGTTCAGTTATGTACTTACTTCTTTATGTGCTAAGTAGCATCTATATTAGAAGGGGGAAGAGATTTATGTGACATTTGTTTTTAATGGTTGAGATGTTTTCAATCTAATGCTTGAAAAAAAAAATGGAGTGAGTGAGAGAAGGGAGAAAATATGTGTGGGTTTTACCTTTAGTTATAGTTTCGTAAAGAAGTTTTATGCTTTTTCTTTCTTCGTGATATTTCAAAACTAATTATCATGATAAATATTAATTTTACGCCCTACACACAATACAATAACAATGGAATAACTCAAATAGTTCTAAGTTTCTACATGAGAGATAATGCAAGCTATTTTTATTTATCTTTAGTTAATTTAAGATTTAAAAATTTGTTAACTTAGACTTAAATAATTTTAATGGATCTTATGTTAGTAAGTGTTTTTAAACACGGACAACTTGGTAGTGTTATATAAAATCTCTGGAATTCTTATTTTCTACTCCTGGTGATTTTACCCTGGAATCCTGGGATTTCTTGAGGTGCCAGTGATTTATTCAATTATTTGTTTGATGAAGTTAGTAAATCCTGAGTTCTGTTCTTGTGTTTGTGGTTGGAAGATCATTAATGATATGTCTTATTTGTTTGCCTATTTTTCATATATGTTTTTTTTAACGGTTAACGGTTTAATTTATAGACTGTTTATTATTTTTTATTCAATATAAGATTTTTTAACGAGTAAAGTTCATTCTCATAAAAATTTTAACGCGCAAGACCCTTTTTGGACAAAAATATCTTAGAATAAATAAATTTATTTGTATTTTTTCAAAATATATGTAAAAAATACAGATAATTTTAATTATCTTTTATTGAAAGCACGTGTAAAGAATATAGATAAATTTGTTCAAAATAAATATTTAAATAAAAAGTAAAAAAATAAAAAAAAATTTATATAAAATTTGTTCAAAATAAATTAGTTTTTTTAAAAAGAAATTAAATTTGTTAAAAGCAAGTTTTCTAAAACATTTCTTAACTGGAAAAAGGAAAAGGTGGCCTTAGTGGTAGTAAAGAAAAGGAACAGGGAAATAGCTGTGGGAAACAGCCACTATCCATAATACAAATTACAAAAGTGTTTATGTTGATAAGTGTTTGATGTAGTACTATTTCTCTTTTTCTCTTTATTTGTAATTTAAATTTTTTTATACTTTTAATTTTAAATTTGACATTTTTTTTAATTTTAAATTCAAATTTTTTTATATTTTTATTAAATATATATTTTTAATATATATACAAATCACCTATTTTGTTATTTTTAGTTTAAATTAAGTGTATGCTTAATAAAAATATTTTAAATATCTATCTTAATAATTAAAAAAAATATTTTTTATTTAAATTAATTTTATAATTAAATTATATTTAAAGCACTTTTAGACACGAATAATTACTTAGTAATCATCTTTTTCTTATTAAATATGTGTGTAAGTCTCTTTTGGTGAGACACTCTTCTCTATAATTCCCTTTATTCTAACAATACCAGTCTGGGTTGAAGAGTGAAATGAAATTGGAGAAGCAGAGTAATTCCAGCTCAAATGATATTAAGGTTGCTCCTATTGAAGTCGCTATCTGTGCTTCCAGATCCCATTCTAATGCTAAAAATACAAAGCTATCCAAATAAGCGGGGTGAAGATGGTTTGTGGCTTACAGTGCCTCAAAAATAATTTGCACTCACTTTGTAAAAGCAAGGAGGAGAGTGCAGTTTTTGAAGAACAAGTTGATGGTTTGAGCACAAATGTTGGAGCCGGTGACTCAAAACATGAGCAGCTGCATAAAGAGGTCATAGGCAATTCTGTTTCTCAAATTGATTTGAGTCTCACGGGATCTGGCCAAAAGGACTCACTCTGTAACATGTGAGCTCCAATCTCTGTTTCTCCAGTAACCTCTGAGCACAAGGACACCTCACCTCATCCTGTTAAGAGTGCTTTATGCGGCAGTGAAGGGTTTGAACTTTCAGCCAGACCGAGCACCAGGGTAGAGAATCCTTCCCTATCAAGAGCCCTCAGATAACAGTTAAAAATTGTTGTCATGCAGCACATTTTACTTGAAGGTAAACCAACCCAGAGGGACTCCCCATACATGTTAAGTAGAATAAGAAGTGATAGATCAGGTCTATTTTGGGAGTTGATTTAATATATTTGAAGAATGGTTTTGTTTATTCGAATGAGATTGCAATCCATTCCCTTCCCTTTGAAGCCCCAGACGATTTTTGCCATCAAGTTTGTTCATAAAATTTGCTGTATATTATTGTATTTGCAGCAATTTTCTTTGCAAAGCTGAAACTGCTTGAAGAGAAACTGACTTGTTTTTGAGTCTTCTTTATTTTTGGGAGGGGTGGGGGCTGCCTGAGGTGTGTGTGTGTGTGCTAGTTTCTGCTCATTCGTTACACAAGAACTATTGATGATTAAAGTCCCAAAAGATCTATTGATGATTAAAGTCCCAAATCTGCACCATAACTTGGATCACAAAAAAGGAGACGTAAAAAAGAGAGAACTACATTGAATTTGAGATGCAACTATAAATGACAAATCATTCGGACAATTTTCTAAAAAGCATTTTCCCATTATCTGCTGAGGGGAGATTGGTGATAGCATGAAAAGGAATCATCTAAAAGACCATTCTCCCAGTCACAAAAACTTGTGGCAAACAACAGCACACAAAAATTGCTTTCAAATATTGGACAAGATTCATCAAACACATCCACAATGTTTTACAAAAAAAACAAAAGAGCTTGTTTCCTCTTACTGACCAGCCAGTTTTTAGCTTCAAAGCTGGCTAAACAAAAGACAACAAATGAGGCATTGACACAAAAAAGTTATAAACAAAAAGCTATAAATTCACTTGTTTGAATATTCTTAAGTTTTTGATGAGCCAAAAGCTGAAAGCCAAAAAATATGCTCAAATAAAACACCCTCAATGAGAGCAAACTTTATGATGAAACTTAAGCACCTAGCAGGAAAACCTTTCAAATAATAATAAAAACAAATGCATGATCTCCAGGAAATGACCATACCCAACACTCCTCAACTAATTGACATATCAAGCATTTATATATTTTCATGTAAAAATCCACGATTGATTATAGTATGTAAATAGATAAACCATTGAAAGAGAGAGGAGAGAAAGGTATGGAAGAGTTTCCAGGGATGATGATTTTCCATAAGAAAAATGCAACTTCATAGCCAATACATAACTGAAAAGTTGATAATAAGTTGTAAACAAAATCCTGCTCAAACAGTCTAGAGCACCATTGAAATACTTTCAACAGAACTATCAAAAGAAAGAAGAAGATTATTTCCTCGGAAAAAACCTAAGACCTTGGCTTCTCCTTTTTCTCTTTAAAGAGAGCCAGAAGAGAGACACCAGATACCTTAACCACCTTGAATCTGACACCAGGAATATCTCCGACAGCATGTCCCTTACGTCCGAATCCAGCAATCAATACCTCATCCTACATCAAGAGATCTTATATTAAAGGGTTAAGCAAGGATAACGGCCAAATGACCACGTGAACCTTAAGAAAAGGACTTACATTCTCTTCTATATAGTTTAAGCAACCATCATTTGGGACAAAAGCAGCAATCTTCTTCCCATTTTTAATCAGTTGAACCCTAGCACATTTTCGGATAGCAGAGTTTGGCTGCTTAGCCTCAATACCTCTGTACAAGTCAGTCGGCCATTTGTCAAATATTTTTTAAATATATAAAGACAACAAAATGAAATAGCATTAGAGGAAGTTTACATTTTCTCAAGGACAATGCCTTTGGCGTGGGATGACCCGGCAAATGGTTTCTTCCATTCATTACCAAGGTGAGACTTCTTGTATGCCTTGTCAGCCCACCTTTGCCTTCTGCGGTGAGACTTCAGTTTTCGACCTGCTCCCATTCCACGTGTCTTCCTGTGATGCAAAATTTTCATATTATAACATATTGGTAAGAGGCTTATAATGCAAATCTGATGAGTATACATAATATGATTGGTTGCTCAGGAGCTGCATAAGGGAAGAATACTTTGGAGGTTTAAACTGATATTCTTAGAAGAAATCCACAATATATTACATAATTATATAAATTGATATCTTTGGCCCTTAACAAAGTAGAAAGACATAAAAAGATTAATGTAGTCGACCCTAATTGATTGGGATCAAAGCCTAGTTTGGGTTGGATATATAAATTGATATCTTTCTCTCAAACACCTTAGATGGACCACCATTTTTTATCTTTTGAGATGATTCTAATGACGACAACATTCGCTGAAAGTCTGAAATTTGATTATTCATACCTACTATTAAAAAAAGTATGGGCATGCTTGTTTAATTGTTTGGCACTGATTGGGCTAAATTGGAGAAAATTTTCTTATTTTTGTCCTTTTTAAACTTTTATATCTTTTGACCAAATTTTTTTATTTTTTTGAATGGTCAAATATGAAATGAACAAAAAATGCAAAAAATTTGATGAAAAAGAAGAGAAAAGTTCATTAAAGACGAAAATAAGCAACGTACAATTTGGCTTATTAAATTTAGCTTATTTTTGCTTTTATAACTTTTTTTTTAATATTTTGACCAAAATTTTAACGAAAAGAATAGAAAAGTATAATATTTTACGTAAACGATGAGAAAAGTTCACAAAAAAGCGAAAATAAGCAAAATAAAATAAGCAAATAAGCAATTGGCAGAAAAGGGGATGTGTTAAATTCTGGTTATTAGTTGAGTGCGATTAATCTCGAGTGAAAACCTTCCGTCTATTTATATTTGAACTTCCAGATTTTCCTTGTTTAAGTTGTACCAGGTCCAAAAGATGTCAATTCTCCAATCTATTGTTTTAAGATGTATCTAGATCTGAGATTTGTGTGGGGAAAAAGACAAGGAAAGTGAAAAAGAAAATGAAGTAGAAGCTAAAACTCTAGTCTACATAAATCACTTTCATCGTTGCCAAACCAAATGTTTCGTTCGACTGACGTGAAATATCCATTTTCTTCGAACAAAGAGAACAATGAACCCAATATTAAAGGTCTTAAATTTTCATTCTTTGACCCAAGTTTTCTCAGCAACCGAACGCATGGAACAAGAAAACAAAATCTATAAACCGTGATCCGAACGTGTAGAATCAGCGGCTAAGCTTGCGAATCCAGCTAATTGATTCAAGACAGATAATTTATAATCCGATCTTAAAAGTAAATATGCAATTACATACATATAGATATGGATATATGCGTAGATACAGTAGAAAACAAAAGTAATGTTATATTAGAGAAAATGCTCATACCCCATGGCGGGTGAAAGAGAGGTTCTTCTACTGAGACGAGAGTTTCAGAGATTGGAGGACGAGGACGAAGACGACGAAGCAGAGCAGCAGCAAACAGAAAACCCTAATCTTGGAAATGGAGTAAAATTATATATAGGGGGATGTCCGGGTTTCGAGCAAACTGGATCGGGCCAAGATGGCAAGATCAGGTCAGGCCCAATAGTAGGCCACCAATTTAGAACGGACAGGCCCAATTTTACATTGGGCCGCTCTGAGGAATGGACAAGCCCAATTAACCCAACGATGGCATGCATAGCGATTTCTATTTTTTTATTCACCCTATAATTATAATATAAGAAAAGCTTTGTGGGTTCACATAAGTGGGTTATATTTTTTTTTCTTTTTTATTCTTCACTTGTTATCTTTTAAAATTAATTATTGGAGTTGGTTGTTTAGATAAAAAAAATTTTATTTTTTATTTTTTGTTTTGTTTAGATAAAAAGTTTTTTATTTTTTATTTTTTGTTCAAATTGAATAATTTTGCTATTCTACAATAATATATAATTGGTAGTAATATTAAATAAGGTATGAATGAAATATATTATTATATTTAAAAGTTATTAAAGTTTGAATAGAATATTTTAAAAATTAAAATTTTAGTTTGAGTTTTTGGCTTTTTGGTTCGAAATTCCGTCTTTTCTTCTTGATTCTTTGTCTTTTGTTTGTTTTTCTTGCCCCCAAATGCTATCTCCGACCGAGCAAAAGGACTTGTTAATAAATATTAAATAGGGGTGGTCCGGGTTTTTGGTCTTGCCAAATTTACCCTTTTCGGCAAATGAATAACTTCTCTTTTCTTGTCCGTGGGTGAGAAAAAAAGAATTGATCTAACTGATTTGGGGCAATGCTACATGTTGTGTGGTGGAGTTCATTGACCCCATCAATTTTTTTTAAAAAAATATTATTGTAATATTTTTAAATTGATATATAATTGACTCCATGATAATATAAAAATACTATATAATTATCTTTAATGCATCGCAATAGATTATTTCTCTTCGTGTTCTTATCCAAAACATGAATAGCACATTAGTTTCTGAGAGGCCACAATGCAAAACTCTCTTCAAATTATAATTTTATCATATCACTAGTGCATTGAATCATTCAACAGTACAATTGTAAATATGTAATTTTAAGAGCTTAATTAACAATCATATTTACCTTGTTGATTATCGAGTTATTTCTTTGTGTGGTTAGCTTCATTATTTTCTCAGTCAAATATATTAAAAAATGATATAAATTTTACATTGTTGATAATGAAACTTTTGTGTACTAATTTTAAAATATGAAATCTCGTTGAAATCAATTGTAAAAGTTTATATGTCATAATAATTTGATTATAATAAAATTAAATGTACTGTACTTATTAATTAAAATATTTATTTTAGTTTGTGATGTTTTGATAATAGATGATTAATTGTTAACTAGTGTAGAAATTATTTTGTTATAAAATAAATAAAATTTAATTTCTGAATGATCCCATCAACAAAGATTTTTGGAGTCGCCACTATTAGAGACCATGCAGATGGAATACAAAATATTATTCAGTTCACCATGCATAGTGCCTCTTATGTGGAATCCGCATAACTATTCATTAGAAATAGACGTTCGTAACATCGTAAGTACTATAACATGGACGAACTAATCTTAAGAACATAGTATAAAACACTATATCCTTGAATTACTTACCTCATTAATTTCATTCAGTCTGCAAGTCTAATTTAATATTTTTATTTTATTTATCACAATTGTACAAAGGCATACAAATTTTCCAAAAGTAATACCAACTTCCATTATCACTCAAACAATATTTTTCATTTTTTGGATAGGCGTTGGAATTCAAAACCATGCATATATACCACTGTAGTTCCTACGATGCCACCAGACCCAAGATAAAATTCCACAGAAAATGCCATTATTATTATTATTATTTTGATAATTTAAAATGTCCGACCTAATTTACGCGCAAAAAATGTCATTATTTTGATATAAAATAACTCTTTTGGCATCATTCGTCCCCTCCTCCTCAAGGTATATGCATACACAAACTTGTAAAAAAAGAAAAGAAAAGAAAAGAAAAGAAAAAGAAAGTATAATGAGCATCCAAAGGTGCAAGAAAAGAATTTTAAAAAGCAAATATATGAAGCCTAATTGTCGAAGAGAAAGAAATGAACTGACAAATAATTTCCATGGCAATTCTGAGAAACCTAAAAATTTCGAAAACCAATCCAATCGCGGATGACTGAGTCTGTATAATACGTACCATGGAACGATTTCGAAGCGAAAGTTGCATTCATCTCTCTCTGTACCCAACAATCCCTGCCGTGTAAACAAGATAAAATAAGCACGTGTAATCATTTTCGTAACTAGTGTTTATGTCATTTCTTTATGATATAAAAATATTAATGAAGGTGGCATGCTAAAATTCATCTCGATCCATTAAGTCCAACAGCAACCGTGGGTTGAGGGCCAAAGAGGCGGCCTAATGAGAGAGTGGCCTTGAAGGCCGTTCGTTCCACACCCCGAATAGAGTATGAGAGTTTATATCTGGAACTCGCATTTAATGCGATTTGACTCGTAGCATGAGATATTGAATGAGACTTGATAGACACCAGACAACATTTAATGCGATTAGACTGTGAAATATTTGTCATTAAGTATGATTTGGCTGAGGTAACAGAATTTACATAGGAAACTCAGCACAAGGTACAGGTCGAGGTGGGAGCATTTATGATGAAAAGACCAAATTTGGTCTGCTAACCCTGCTACTGCCGTTTGCGCATGCAGGGATGGCATATCCGCTTTGTAGGGAGGCGTGTTGGATAGAAACTCATCACTAGAATTGAGGATAGGGAAGGTTTACTTCCCCTATAAAATGAGAGGTTAAAAAGGACCAAAGGTATGCACAATCCATTTTTGCTTGTCAAAACTCTATCAAATTGTTCTATTATTACTTCTCCTCACTAGAAACAGTTTTAACTTTGCTATCGGAGTGGCTTCCGGCGAGTTGTCGCCGGCCAGCTCATGTTTGTTCATCCTTGCAGATAATAATTCATTGGCGAGTTCATTCGAGCTGAGTTTAACCCATCAAATAAATATAATTTACGGATCACCATCGTACAATAAAAAAGAGGTCATATAATAAAAATAATTATATAATAAATTATAAAAATAAAATACGTTAATTACGGATTATATGAGTTCAAGAATAATGAAATCTCAAAATAAAAAGTAATAAAAAAAAAAGTATTAGTAGTTATGTAACTATTCTCGTAAGTGTTTTAGTTTTAAAATTTAAACTATTATAAGAGTAATTTTAGAATAAAAAATGCGGTTGGTTTGGAGAGACCAAAGTATGGTATTTTCTTTTAATAATAGTATAAATAGTAGGGGTGCACATAGGTCGATTTGGTTGCTAAATTTAGAACCGAACCAATATTAATCGGTTCTACCTTTTTGAACCCAGAACCAAACTAATCACTTAATCGGTTTGGACCCACGGTTCTACTATTTTTAAAATTTGACATGCATAATTTAAAAAAATTGTAACTTTTCTATATGTTGAAATTTGTGAATTCATTGGCCATTGAATTTCAGAATTCAATAGCATAATTCAATTGTAATTGAATTGGCCATTCAATTTGCAATTGAATTCAGGAAATCAATACCACTCATGGCTATTGATTTTCCTGTAACCCCCTCCATGATGGATGATTATATATGCTATCAACCTCTACAGTTTAAGAAGGAGAAAAAAGAAGAGAGGCAGAGAAGACGAACAGACAAAAAAGCAACAGAGAAGATGTGAGAAAGGAGATATATAACTCAGGTTATAGTGCAAGCTGTAAGAGAGAGAAAGATAGACGGAGTACGTTCGTAGC
>JAULJZ010000020.1:8004617-8025219 GCA_032270985.1 Heliamphora pulchella | reverse complement strand
AGAGAGAGAGAGAGAGAGAGATAATGAATTCAGGGAAGCTTAGAAAACCGAGTTTATGTTGGCGATTCGGGTTATGACTTTGGTTGGATTTGTTCTGGGACCAGTTTCACCACTCTATTGAGCTTGGTTTGACTGGACCCTACCATCCCGCCTGAGTTTCAAAGCTGGTTAAAATAGCTTGTGCCCATGTGGGGTGGTGGTCACCATTTGCATAATCTCTCATTTAGATAAGTTAGCTTTCTATTATTTTCTGCCTCAATATTTACATTTTTTGGGTGATCTGATAAGCTCTAAGGAGTTCGATGAGTATCCTTGTGGTAGTTATCAATTTAATAACCTTTGTGACCTATCTGAGAATCTTAGCCAGATATGGTGAGCACGTGATGCTTCTTTCCCGAGAATGTCTAAAGTAAAGTTATTAGATGTAGGATGGAAACTTGGGTTGGCAAATTTATTAGAAGACATTCAGTAGAAACTTGGCTTGGAGCTAGCTATGCCTCTCTTTTCATATTGTACTTGTTCTCTGAACATGGTTAGACCTGTCTTGGAGTTAGCTGGCTGTATATTTCTCAACCCGGACTTCATTAGAAGATGTGTTTCTTTTATTGTTCTTTTTCTAGGAGAGGGAGGATCTAAGTACATAAATTTGAATTGAGTTGGGGTGGAGCCTGGAGAAACCAAAAGTTGTGTGCCGAAAAATGTGGAGAGTTGGCTTGCCTTAGCTCACATGGGGCATAATTGATCATTTGAAAAAAAATATCACTTGTATTTATTCAGCTGTTAATATTGATCAATTGAATTTGTTTGATATTTTGAGCTTGTTAAGATTTAATTTTCTTTTAGGCTTGTGAAGTCAAATGTATTTCTCATTTGTTTTTCTAAATCCTGATAGCTGATAAGTTTTAGGGGTAATAATTATTGTCCCAATTGTACAGGATATGAATATTCGGGAAGTGTTGATGAGGGCAGAGAGATCATTGAAGTTGAGCCAACGAAAGGATTGGTACAAGATTTTGGGAATTTCAAAGACTGCTTCTATAGCGGAGATCAAACGGGCTTACAAAAAGCTGGCTTTACAGTGGCACCCGGATAAGAATGTTGACAATAGAGAAGAAGCAGAGGCCAAATTCCGAGAAATAGCTGCCGCATACGAGGTTTTACTCAGTAAAATTAACTTTTTTCCCCTTTATGTTTCCCCTCTTTTGGTTCTCACTTGATTTGTGTGTGTGTGGCTCCCAATCTGTAAATGTGTTTTATTTTTTTTCTTTCGTAAAATCTTCTTTGAATCTTGGACGATTGTGTCAATCTACATAATCACTTGCATTTAGATTATATGCTACTGAGCCGAAAGATTGTGCTCTGTGACCTCCATGCATCTAGAAGGATCTAAGCTTTACTAATTTCAGTTCAGCCACACTATTCCTGATCAACTGAATTTTTTTTTTTTCAATCACATTGTCTTATATCAGTTATCTTGTGGTAATACGCAATTTGAGCACGTACCTCATCGGAAACTGTTGCTTCCTTCAGAAACATTTTGCCCATTTTCCAAATCTCATGCCTTTGCTTTTCTTTACAGATTCTTGGAGATGAAGATAAGAGGACGAGATATGACAGAGGGGAAGACGTTGAAGACATGGGTATGGGGATGGGGGGTGGTGGATTTAACCCTTTTGGTGGTGGGGGACAGCAATTCACATTTCACTTTGAAGGAGGATTTCCGGGTGGTGGCGGTGGCTTTCCCGGTGGATTTGGTGGATTCCATTTTTGATCTAGCGAAGCATGAGGATTATTTGCCAATTTCCCTGCCATTGGCTTCGCAAAGGAATTAGTCCATAGGGTGCTAATGTTTATTTTTTTTGAAGTAGCATAACACTTATCAGGCTGACTGGCGTACCGGTTCATGGAGGTGAAATGTCTTAGGGCCATTTTTCAGATGCTTGTCAGAAGAGTTTTTATTCCCATGAAAAAAAAGGTTTTTTTGCTCCGTGGATATCAAAATTCTTTGTGTGAATTCTGATAAACCCTTTTTTGATATTGATTATTCACCATATTTCCATGTGTTCGTTTGTAATCAGTTTACCTGGCCTGTCTTTCTGGGGTTTATGATTCTATGCGGAAGTTTGGGATTTGGGTGAGGAGAGTTAGGTTGGATATAAAGTCAACCTAAAAAATGGACTGCACATTGATATACCGAAAAAGAGGTTATAATTGAGACCGAAAATGGCAACGAGGAAAATTGTTAAAATTTTACATTATTTGGGTGAGGAGTTTGTCTAAGCTTTTTTAGTTATAAAGTTTCTAAAAGGAGGAAGATGTTGATCTCTTAAACTAGGGAGTGTACTATTAACAATCATTTCCCACGCTGGTCATTTTTATCTTACAATATCCACCACAATAGAATTATGTTAACATTTAGGATTGGGCCGAGGCTTTGGGACCTTGGAATTTTATCTTTATATTCTAATGCATTTTTAGAATGTTTTTAAGAGTTTTAAAACGTAAAAATCTCGTAACATAATTTATATTTTCATTCAAAAAAATGTGACAGAAATTGTAGATCAAAAAAGAATATTTTATGAAATAATAGATGAGTAGAGTTCACGTACTTGTACAACAAACTTCACTCAATCTGCATGCACAATGCTTCCTTTTAACTAACTAAACTAAAGAGGATGTATTCAATGTTGGACATTCTTTTCTTTTCTCAGTGGTCGTCCCTTCTTGGTATATATTTGATCAATACGTCTCTCAGTTGAAGCTTGCTTCAAAATCAGTCGGTTGCCAAGTGATCGAGATCTGAATGGTTATACAATAATTTAATTTACATGTATTTTAGTTTGGATAGAGTCATGAATTTACAAAAAAATCTAATATGTGTAAGACTTCGTAATTATATGAGCTAAGATTTTAGAAATTCTTATAAATAGGACCTTATGATCTAGTTATTGTGTCAAGAGTTAAATTAAAAGAGTAAAGATATAGGGGAGAAAAACATATCGAGAGTACGAGAGTAACTTTTGAGCTGAAAAACAGAGTTCGTTTTAGGCTCGAGTTGTGGTGTTGAATTTTGAGGTATTTTTTGTCTCATAATTGTATATTCTATAATTACAATAATTATCTTTTCTATCCGTAGACGTAGACATGTTGTGCTAAATCACGTAAATCTTTGCGTGATTTTTTCTTTGGTATGTATGATTTTTACTTCCGTTTGCATTCGGGAATCGGTGTTCAAATCTCAACAATTCTAATGTGTTTTTTTTTTATCTCAATACATTCAATTATTAAAAGCTCATGCTAACCGACATTTCATTAAGAGGTGGTTAATAGACTAATAGAGACAAAAAAAATTTTTTTAATATTAGTACATTTTTTAAGGTAGATCTATTATTTAGACACATATCAATACACTTTTTATAGATATCTTAATATACTATGTGATAATGCCACGTGGTACTCCCACCTAATATTATATTATAGTGACAAATTTTACTATAATTAATAACATGATTATTTATTATTATTGGGTAGTTAAAAAACAAGAGTTGACTCATAAAACGTGAGTTACGATCATTTATTTGTTAAAAATATAATATGATATTTTTGGAGTACCCATTATCCTCCTCAACGATCACTGATTAGCATTAATTTCCTAAATAAATTAGTTTAATTTATAAATATTGAGCATATCTGTGTACTGATTTTGTGCAGTCATGCCCACCATTGTACTATTGTAGCTTCCATCAACAGCTAATCCAAAAGCGCTGTCTGCCTATGGTTTTAAAGAGAGTTTAGTGAAAAGAAAATTATTCATTTTAGAGAAAATCCAACAGCAAGAGAATAAGACAAACAAATAATAAGAATAGAGCAGAGTTAATACAACTTTTCTTGTGAAACATCGTTTTGGGTGATGTCTCTGAGTAAAAATAGGATGGTACATGTAAAATTACTCAATAAAAAAAAAGACTAAACATTTAAATAATTTTAAAGAGTAATTTCAGTTAATATAATTTTTTCACGATAATTTAGATCTATTTTTTTATATTTTTTTAGTATTTTGTGAATTTTTTTAAACTTTAACCCAAATAAATATACTTTCTAATTTTTCTCTTCACGAAGAATCTAAAAAAAAAAACCAAATTGACTAAAAAAATTTTAAAAATTCAGACAAGACAAAAAAATCAATGGCCATTTAGTAATTCTTTTCCAGTCTTCAATGAGTTTTTTAACTTTAACCCGAAAAATTATATTTTTTAAATTCTTGAAGTAACGAAAATCCAAAAAGTAAAATCTAAACTAAAGAAAATCCAGAAAAAAAAACCTCTTAAATATAAACTTAAACCAAATGCAAGCTTAATGCCATACAGTCAATGGGGCTACTAATCAAAATTTGGCACCATAATATGGTAAACTTTTAATTTTTTTTAAAAGCATAATGGGGTGTTTGGTCAAGTTTTTGTTATTATCTTTTAACTTTCTGCTACTGATTTAGCTGTAAGTTGTAATTTTTTCCAAAGTTTTAGTTACAACTTATAATTTTTATTGAACACTCACAACTTTTGCTATAATTTTTAATTAATTTTTTTTCTATTTTAGTTACAACTTACAATTTTTATCAAACGCTCACAACTTTTAAACAATATCAATATTGAATATAAAATTATAAAAAAATAAATTAAAAAAATTATAATAATTTTTCTAACTTGATCTTTTTTTTACTTAAGGTCACCTATTCGGTTCACCAAAAAAATTATTTGCTTATTTGGTTTAAAATAATTTTAAACAAAAAAATTTAACTTAAATTCAAGTTATCAAATGAAGCAAATGTAGAAAGAGAGTTATCCTCAATGTCAATCCTAACATTAATTTTAATAATTTTTTAAAAATATTAGTATGAATGAGTATAATTTTTAAAATATTATCATTATAAAAAAATAAAAAAACATAACAAAAAAGTAAACAAATTTGTGTCCTTTTCCGCCTTTAATAACTGATTTCAAGTCTAATTCAAAGGAATATACTTTTTATAGTTTCATTCCAAAAAATTTTAAAAAGTAGAAATTTTAAATAAAAAATAAAAAATAAAAAATAAAAAGACAAAAAAATGAAAATAGAAAAAGCCACTTAAGGCCATCCCAATTCCCAATCAGTCATCACCCCTTAACAAGGAATTAATTTTGGTTCACTTTGAAAAATTATAAAAAAAAATAATTCATGAAAAAAAAGTGAAAAAAAATAAAATTAAAATAAAAAAAATTAATTTTTGTTACTTATTTAGTTTGTAAGAAAGTAAATAAAAAATTCAGTTCTAATTTTTTTTGTGATATATATTTTTAGTGCTTGTTTGGGATAATTTTTAAATTTGGCTTGTAAAAGGTTTAGCTTTTTTGAAAAAAATAGGAATAAAAAAAGTAAAAGTGTTTGGAATATTTTTTGTAGTAATTTTTTTATTTTTATTGAAATGCCTAAAATATCTTTACTTTTAGTTTTTAAGTTGTAGTGTTTGAGATATTGGTACGATTTTTTTTGTGAGTACAATTGACTTTTTATGTAAAAGTATTATAATAGTTTTGTTTGGAAAAAAAATTAGAGTGTTTGAGATATGTATTGTCTTTTTTCATTAAATTAAGAGATAAAAAAAGTTGGTTAACTTTTTTTAAAAAACCAAACAGTGGAGCTTAAAACTAATTTTTTTGCAACAGAAAAAACTAGCTTAAAAGCTAGCCCAAACAGGCATACTTTTTACAAAACTTATTTTATGAAAAAACTTATTTTCTGTATCAATTAAAAATATACTATTATTTTTTAAGTAAATTACACTGACCTTTTTCTAAAATTTTTAATAAAAATAAAAATACTTTTCTATTTTTTAAAATATTACTGAGCTCCTTATCAATATTATCACCCTATGGCTGTTAGCAACAATTATAAATTTACCAATTTAAACCTATCACTCCTAAAGAGCTGCTGTGAATGTAAGAAGTGCAGAAGAAGAAGAAGCTGCTAAGGAGGGGCTATCATTTTCAAACAAATTTTCAAGAACATCAAAGCAAAAGCCACTCCAAAACATACTCACCCCAATATAGATTTTTCTTTAGAACCACAAGATCAAATAGAAGGAAGCAATATTCAAGAAAAATGAAACCCACGAGCAAACACACACAAAAAAAATTATTTTGCTTAACCCGTCGGCAAATACAAAATCAATCACAACACATCCAAAGATTACCTGAAATCCAGAAAACTCAATCTCTCTCTTTCTCTTTCTCTCGTGAACTATTCTTAAGCTTTTCCACCCCCTCCCCCCTGAAATTTTCCACTTTTGACACAATCTTTGTGGCCATTTCTTGTCTTCACTGCACAATCTTGCGCAGTATTCAAGACTGAAAACTAATCCTTTAGAACCCTAGTTTCACAAGCAAGTTGCCCTTTTCATTTACCAAAGAAGAAGAAGTTTATGCCCTGAATCCAGCAACACCACAGAGCAATTCGTATATATATACACGTGGAAGTAATTTCGATTTAAAATTCTAAGTCGTAATCTCTTCGAGAGGATTTACAAGATCCCAATGCTAATGCCAAAGTTATAGGGCTGTTTGATTTATTTACATTTTCTCCAAGAGATCTGGAATTTGTTGTTTAGTTCTTAGAGGAACATGGTTCTGATATTTTCCGTCAAATACTTCAATCAATTTGTTGAAATGTCTCAAATTTGATGTTTATTTATCTTTTGGTAGCATTCATCACAGTGTTTTTTGCATTCCAATCCTCTATCCACAGTGCAATTTGTGTGTGTGTGTGTGTGTGTATACACCAATTATTGTAGTGTTATTTGATCTTTTCGTGTATATTCATTATATTGTTTTTGGCTTGAACATGGCAGCATTAATTGCCTTCTCCCTCTCTTGGGTCATCACTGATTGCCTCTTTGAAAAATTTATAGAATTGTTTACACCAAGCAATTCTACTTCTTTTCCTGGAATTTTTAGTTGGGTAATTCAGCCTTAAGTCCTATTTTATGTTTCATTTTACTATTAGATCCTAAAATAAGACTAACTTTGTAATAGGTCCTATTTCAAATGTTGTTTTCGAAAACATTTTTATTCTCATTCTCTGTTCGTGCCTCTCAAAAACGATTGGAGCAGCTCCGAAGAAAATGCTTCCAATTTTGATTCAAATCTCCCATTATCGATCATGAATGGCTGCGAATCTTAATCGTGGAGATTTGGTACAGCCACTACGTGCGAAAAAATCGCAGAATCTTGACGCAATGCGAACGAATGATATAGATGTTGATCGGACTGAGAAAAATGCATCGATGGATTGCGATTTGGTTCGGGATGTAGATTCGAATAACAAAAAACTTCAAACATGCCGAAAATCTAATAGCTTGTCATTCTCCAAAGTTTCCAAAGGTAATATTACAGATTTGTATCATATTGAACCATTTTTACTGCCCATTTCGGAGCACTAGTTTACAACAGTGATTTTAAACTAATTTATAAGCTGTCATTCTCCAAAGATCTGAAAATTTCTTAGGGTTTTGCTTCATTGTTAGACGTCGAAACTCTGTATCTTATTGGTAGCCTTTTTGCTTCATTTTCATTGATATTTGATTTACTGTATGCGTCATTTTGCTTGATTTTAGATTTGCTATAGTTTCATCGTCATTTTCCTTGATTTTGGATTTGCCATAGTTTCATTTTGATTTGCTTCATTATGTTTGATTGTCGTATTAGTTTCCATGAAATCTATTAATTTTGCTTCACTATGTTTCATTTTTGATTCACACGTTTGGTTCATTTTCACGAAATCAACTAATGAACTAATGCTTGATTGTTTCATTTCCACAAAATCAATTAATTTTGCTTCATTATGTTCATATTTATTTTAGAGTTCTGCTTCATATTTAGTTTAGAGTTTTGCTTCATATTTGTCTAGAGTTTTGCTTCATATGTTGTTTAGCATCATATTTTGTACACGGGTGGGACATTGCCCTGATTTGCATCATATTTTACACATTTAGTATATTGTTTTGCTTCACATTATGCATTGCCATGTTTTGGTTCATAATCACATTTAGAGTAGTGTTTAGCTTCAGTTTGCTTCATATGTAGTTTTGCTTGGTTTTTGTACACAATGGTGGGGCATTGCCCTGTTTTTTATGTTATGTATCCTTTTTGTGTTTCACATTTGCTTCATTTTTGTGCATCATTTCGGATAATTATTCTGAAGAAACATTTTTTTATTCCATTCATATCATTATCATTTAAAAGATGTTTTGGACATTTGCCTCAATTTGCTTCATTTCGTTTCATTTGATTCACAAATTTCTGTTACAGCTTTACTTTCATTTTTGTTTCATTTGATTCACTAATTTGTGTTTCAGCTCAATTTGAGCCATTTTAAAGATGATTCTAGTCCCAATGGTGTGTTCCTTTTTTATTTACTTATTCAATTTTAGTTATTAGTATTCATTTTTGGTTATCAGCTTGCTATTCCTCAACAGCCATCACAAACCCCATGACTCATTCCCATCCATTGTATCTTGCTTTCTATGGACAAATCATAAAAGAAACTTCAACATTTGAGAGAAAAAAAACAAATTGACTAAGCAGCCAAAGTGATTGTAATAACAATAATGTCTTATTATCTTTGATTGAAAAAAATTGTGTGATGGGACGGTAATTTGGGAGAGAGAATGCGTTATCTATTTCATTTTGCTTCATATGTTGTTTTGCTTGGTTTTTGTACACAATGGTGAGGCATTGCCTTGTTTTTTATGTTCTGTATCCTTTTTGTGTTTCACATTTGCTTCATTTTTGTGCATCATTTCGGATAATTATTCTGAAGAAACATTTTTTTGTTCCATTCGTATCATTATCAGTTAAAAGATGTTTTGGACATTTGCCTCAATTTGCTTCATTTCGTTTCATTTTTGTTTCATTTGATTCACAAATTTCTGTTGCAGCATTAGTTTTATTTTTGTTTCATTTGATTCACTCATTTGTGTTTCAGCTTTCGTTTCATTGTATCTTTTCGAATCTCCTTGTAAAACTACAACAGCTTCAATATGTAGCATTTTGAATCGGTTACAGGCTTATACCCTCAACATGTTACATTTTGAATAATTAATTTGTTAGTTTTGCTTCATATTTGGTACTCGATATCCATAGATATTTTATGTATCATTTTCAAATGAATGAAAATATCAGTTCTTCGCTTTTGTTCGAAGTTGGTATGAATACTATTACTTGAAATTTTTGTGAATCATTTGGTACTCGATAATCTTTGATTGAATTTTTTAGTACAATGGAGTTTTGTCTGATAATGATTAGTTCGAATTTTTGTGAATCATCTCATCATTTGTGAATCATTTGAAATAAATGTTGCTTGTTGCTGGGCAAAACATGCCTTTTTGATGGTCGAGACACACTCTTGTCTTGCGAAGTGCATCTTTGATATTGGTTGGGACTGGCATTTCAGGCAAGACAGTTTCATTGATGGATTTGGCAGCCTTGAATACTTGGTGCACCATTTTACCCTGGTTTAGCAATATTTTCCATTCAATCTCAGATAGACCGCTAGTTGGTACTTGTGGCAAAGGAAGCCACCACCTTCTGCTTTGTCTTGTGCTACTGCCCCTTCCTTCAGCTCGGCTACCTCCTTCAGCATACCAGAACTCAGTGTTCTCCATCGAATCCAGTGTCTCCTGTCAGTTTGAGATATGTAACCATCATTTTAGTACTGTTATGCTACTGTTGTGCATCATAACTTATATGAGTCATTTTTTGCTACTGTTGTGTATCAATTTTTCGTATTGAACTGCATTATTCAAATTGTTCCATTTTGATTCATTTGGTCGAAACATGGTCTTGTTGCATTTTTTTGGTCAAATTGTTACATTGTTCCAATTGGAAATTTTTTCCCCGAATGAATAATAACGTTGTATGCATATGATTTTTATTTTAAAGCTGTTTTGTACATTTGATTCAATTTTAATGCTGTGTACCATTTTTTGGGGGGCATTATACTACTAGATCGTCATCTGGATACCATAAGAACACACATATGGATACGATTGCCAAGAATGAGAACAAGTATTAAAAACCGTATCGATCACATCTTGGAGGTTTAATCAAGTTTGTTGCAAATGCCAAATTTTGCCAAGAGCATTTATCCGCGCTAAAGAAAACACCTTTTTGGTATTTGGTCGAGGCAATAAGGAACAATAAGCTAGCATATGCAAAATGCCGCAAGTATGATGATGTTGTTGCCAACATTATCACCACTTCTGATTCATTTACCAATAAGTTCAGAATTGGTCATAAAGCAATATCTTTTACAAAGGGTGAGTTGAAGCTAATATTTGGAATAATTTGTAGAGAACAAGGTAAACATATATTTTTGTATCTTCTTGTGTTGCGTTATGATTGTTGTGTTGAATCATATATGTATTACTAAAAATGCATTATTATATTTGTTTACAAGGGATGGATTTATTGCAAGTAGCTAGAGAATCAACTACATTCAGATAGCGAAGGTGCAAGAATGCAAGACGACTTACTGGCCCTATATTGAAAAGTATATTAGACGAAGCAGTTGAGGGCAAAACACAGGCTGACATTTGAGATGTGATACGAACATTATACATGTACATGTTCTTGACCCTCTTTTTCCTAACATCCGGCACTACAGTGGGTTGGGTTTACTTGAACTATATGGAGAACTTGGATTTAATGATGAGATATGATTGAGCTGAAGCGATTTATCACACACTAATGATGTCTATCAGGAACAACTATCGTACACCTCGAAAAGTCACTAGTTGCGTCATGGCCCTACTGGTAAGATTAACAAATAATAAGTTTATATAACTTAATGATCTTGATATTTTTGTAATGATAACATAGCTAACAATGCTTTTAATTGAAAATAAAATGCAGTATTGGTTTTGTGAGTACACAATTATTGTGCAACCTGACTACCCCGATGAATTTCCTAGATGTTTGAAGTGGGATTTGCCAATGATGGAGGCAGAGAAGAAGAATAAGGAATTATCTACAATAACACGGAAAAAGGTATATCCAATTGTATCATTTTCAAGTTCATGGAAAATGGGATTTGAGTTCAGTGCTTCTACTTATTTCAAATAAGTTAACGTTAGATTACAAATTCATTTTAGTATCTAAGAAAATAAGCAATTACACTTCACCATAATAAGGACACTGTTGGGTGTATCATTTTTTGTTGGATGTCTCATTTTGTGTATCATTTCTATTGATGGTTTCATTTTTTGTTGGATGTTTCATTCTATGTTGGCTGTACTCAGTTTTTTGTTAGCTGTAGCAATTTTTGCACGTGAATCATTCAATTTTATTTTTTCATACTTTGTTTCCATTGCTATTAATGTGCTTGTTCTCTTGGATCAATGCAGGTCTCTATCACCGAGTTAATGCAAACAGAGTACGAGAAGAAGAAATTCAAGAGAAGATTGAAATCGCTTCGAGTTCTTGATAAACGATGAAGCTGAAAATCCACAAGCTGCATGTTCAGCACAAAATGCTAGAGAAAATACAAAAGTTGTTCCGATTAGTGAAGCACCAAAAGTTGAAGAAATAGGAACTTTGTCTTGGTTTGAGGGGCCAGCTGAGCTTGAGAACGAGAAGATATTTTCAATGAAGTAAAATTTGGGGAGAACATCACACCGAATTTAAGTGACACTGAGATGGACATTGCTGACGTAAATGTTGAAACCACCATGGATGAGCAACAAAAAGACACCTTAATAACTGAGTTGCAGAAACAAGTGGTAAAGTTTAATGAAGCGGTGAAGGAGCATGATGCAATAATATCTTCCCTCGAAGAAAAGGTGAACAACTTAACAAAGGAGTTGGAAAAAAGGGCAGGTCATAAGATAACACAGGCAGCTAGAGCTGAAAAATTCCAAAATTTAAAGGTTGCTGAGCCAAGTTCAATGGTTAGACATATCAAAGGAAAGAGCAAGAAGTTGAAGAAATTACCTAAATACACGTATGAGGAACTGAATAAGAAGACAAAGAGAGTGAGGAAGAGCGCATCAACAAGCAAGCAAGGTTTTGTAGATGTTAAAAACGACCCCGAACGTGGTGAACCAGCTGGTAAAAAGTTGAAGCCTCTCACATATATACATAAACATAGTGTGTATCATTTGTTGAACAAGCAAGATTAACAAAAAATATGGAGCATATGGGGGATGGAATAACACAGGTTAGTAGCTTAAAACAGTACTTCCTTCCAAAATAGTATTTCCTATGAATGTTTATGAATACAAATGAAACTAACCAAAGGAACAAACATTTCTAGTGTATGTGTGTGGGAGGGGGAGAACCATGGGACTTGTGTTTTTACTGAAGACATCAGAAGTTTGTTGATGGAATCAGATATTTCAAGCTGTATAAGTGTATTTGTTATCAAAAACAATACTTATATACTTAATATCTATAGTTAAATTCGAGCAGTAAAATACTACTGAATCTTAACTTCTGACTACATAGGTCATTGACAGATATGCTGAGATACTTACAGGGAGTTATGGTGCAATTGGTAATAAGTGCTATATTTTCTCTAACCTAACATACGTAAGAACTATTCATGCATCAATTTTTTAAATAAGTTATCATTGCTTCGTTATTGTATTTGAATCAAAGCAATTTAATTAGCTCTTTGAAAACTAACTACCATTATGTGAATGGCAGCAATTGTTAAGTCCAAAAAAGCCAGGAGAAAGGGCGCGTAATCTGGAATGGCACATGAGAAAAGCATTCATGAAGCGGTTCTTACTATTCTCGTTGTATCATTCAAATCATTGGACTTTCCTTGTTGCTGACATTGCGGTGGATGGTTTGTACCATTACAACCCAATAAAACCACGGGGCAATGATCCACATATGGATATTGCGAATGATTTGGTAATTGAAATACATGCAACATTTTAATGATTTAGATTCATACAATTCTTAATTTGGTGTGTGCTGCTAATTGTATCTCATAAAACATGTAGAAATCTTATGTAGAAGAATACACAAATACTGTCAGTTTTGAACTACTAACCCAGGATCACAACAAAAAACTTGTACCAGTCAATGTCTGCCCACAACAACAAAGTGACTCGTATGCATCACTATAATTTTTCCTGTGTTGCATTTGTTTCATTCTAGTGCTTGTTTGATATGGCAATTTGGTGGGGTGTTGTCACATTTGATTCTTGACTGATTTGTAGGTTGGACTGTAGTGTTATTATTTGCTATATCATTCGCCAACATGTGTTGAATGAGCCCGTAGAAGGAGTTCTATCGTTTGAGATGTGTCAAAGATTGAGGGCAGATATCATACATAAGTTCATTAGCAACCCAGTGCGTTTATGGAATAAGGATGTAAAGAAAGATTCTTAACTGATTCGTGCTTTGTAAATCTTCACAAGTTTGGGTTGGATTGTGGTGTTGCCCAATTATGAACATTTTATTGACGTTTTTTATTTCAAGGGAATGGTTGTTATTTTCCACGCTTTGACGCAATGCAATATTTATTAGAATAATGTCTCATTTTCTGGAAACAAATTTGGTAAGAGTTGAAAATTTGTGTCTTTTTTAATATTTGATGACGACAAATTGTGGTGGTGGAATATTATTCATATGCGAAACATGCTGTGTATATTGGGATTGCATTAATTGATACAGGTTGTGAAACATGCTGTATTAGGATCGTGTATCATTTCTGTAAACATGTGTATCATTTTTATAAGTCACTCGTTTATCTTTTTTCTTCTTCTCTTGGGGCCTTAATGGACTACACTTAAAAATTTTGAATTGCATAAAAACAAGGGAAAAAAGAAAGAAAAAAGAAGAAGCAGAAAGCAAATGTATTTGATGGTTTGATCGACACTTAGGAAAACACAGAAAATTCTTTGGAACAACACTTTTTTTTGCAACAACATGATATGTAGGAGGGAGAGAATATGTTGTTGGTATTGATCGACTTGGGTGTTTTGGATATGCCGTTATGCCATAACCGTAACTCTGCTGCTATATGGTCTTCAGTTGCCATGCTGAATGTTTTGGGCCATCTGCTGCTGAATTTTGAGTGATGGTTTTTGCTGTGGTCTTGTTGGAGGTGTTGATAAATGTTAAATGGCGTGTGAAATGACTGTGGGAGATGTTGAATGATGTTATTACTGTTTGGGTGCTGCTTGTTGATGATTTTTAATGCCTCAAGTCGTATGATATTGAGTTATGCATGCTGTGGTGGCTTAAAGTCTCGATGGGTGGGGGCTTTGAAGGGTTTGCTGCTGCGATATTTTTTTTTTGAAGAGCAAAATCGAAATATATTACTCATAAGAAAAGTATTACACGCTCAAAATGCTCCCCCTATGCCTAGTAGTTGGTAAGGCATCAACAAATGACAAGGAGAAAGCAAAAAGAGACATCAACAAAGTATTACATGCTCAAAATGATGAGGTTTGCTGCTGCTGCTATGTTTTCTATGTGGCTTAAAGTCTCTGTCCACTGCTACGCTATCATGCCTTACTTTCTGCTATGTTGTCATGCTGAGGTTTGGTTTGGTGCTATGTTGAGGGATATGCTGAGCAGTAATGTTTTGCTACCATTATGAGTAAGTTGAAGCTTGTTGTGTTGCCTGGCTATGTTGACATTCAATGGCTGTTTGCTATCAAACTTAGACACACCCAACTTAGATCCCACCATTGTATTAGGTATCAAATTTTAGCAGACACATTAATATCAGCTGTTCGCTATCAAATTCTGCCCAAGTAATGGCTGCTTCATAGTACTGAGTTATTAATTTTTAATATCGGATAATTTTTGCATTTAATGATATATGAAGCAACCATTTTAAAAAAGCAGGAACCATGTATCATTTTCTTCATTTTTATGAAACATACATAACGAAACAGGTTCAACTACCATTTTATAGCATTTTTGCATTTTATGAAACATACATAAAAAAACAAGTCTAACTACCATTCATCGGTATCATACACACTTTTTATTATTGAATTAAAAAAAAGAACATCCAATCAAAAAAATAGCATCCAATCAAAAAATGAACAATGTACAACAAGACTAATACCTAGATCAATGTGTCATTACACGATTTTTTGTTGTGGTTTCCAAGCTTATCACACCTTCCACGCTTAATTTGCCGAACAGTCTCACCAATCAATGGAATTCTCCTTTTCTTAGGTCTTCCAGGTTGTTTTTTAGACACAACGAAAGAATGTTACTTCCAACATTGATATCATAACCCTTCCAAATTGTAGATACAGAAAATATCGATGATGTATATGAATCACGATAATTCTGAACAGTGTAGTGATGATCGACATACTGGTTGAGATCGTCGCCACTCATCTTTATGGCACAAACAGCATGTGCACACGGGAACTCCTTCAACTACCACAGGCAACAAGAACATGTGCGCCTCCTAAGATTAACTGACATCGATGGAAATGAATGAACCTCGTATACATCGACGGCCGACAAGCTCACATTCCATGTCCTGGACTCGTTAAAAGCTTTAAAAAGATTCAAATCAATATTAGGGCATACAACCCCTGTCCATCTTCCAGCCAACTCTCTCCTTGAAGACATCTGATTCATTAGTTTCACTCGAATAGTGTCAACTATATTGGTGATTGGCAAGTGACGCGCTTCCCGAATCCAGTTGTTAAATGACACAGCTGCATTAGAACTCATTTTGTTGTAGCATCTTTCATCAAAGTACGCATTGCTCCAGTGTTGAAATGGTAAGTCATCAATAAAAGTTTTAACTCTGTTACCATCCTCACGTAATAACTCATCTAGGGATTCTTGGAATGTCTCACGTGTAGGAGTATATGCACATTTTTCGAACTGATTCACCATCTTCTCACGATATGTATTCCAACGCCCACGCAAATGGTTCCTCAAATTCCTAATCAAGTGTTGCAAAAAATAACCATAGCCAGCAAATGGAAAAATCTCACTAACAGCATCTAGCAGTCTGGGATTCTGATCATTCACGAAGGTGATATCTCTATTAGGGTCCAATATTGACGCCAACTGTTACATGAACCACTTCCAATTGTCTTTATTTTCAGCATCTACAATTACAAAGCATACAGGAAGTAGCCCTGATAAGAAATGGAAAATGATACAATCATCAGAGAGGTGCTACAAAAAGAAAAATAATGTCAAAGTAATTAGAAAAAAATAAAACTGCACGATATACCTTGATTTCCATTCTTAGCTATAGTAGATAGTAGAATCCCCTTGTATCTTCCTTTTAGAAATGTCCCGTCAATGAATAATAAAGGGCGACAACTACTAAACCCTTTGATGCAATCTTCAAATGCAAAAATTAACCGTTTGAAATGGTGTGTTACCGGATCAAACTCAAGCACAATGGAACTACCAGGGTTGCTTGTCCGACATGCATCAACATACCATCGAAATTGATTGAATAAACTTGAAAAGTCACCAAAAACTTCATCTCTAGCATTTTCCACACCCATCCAAGCATGATGGTAGTTAATATTTAGGCCATACTTTGATTTGAACTCACTAACAACATCTATTGGTCGGGTCAATGGTTTAGAACGCACATCATCACCAATCAGATTACCCACCAATGTGGATGTCATACGAGAATTCTTAGTTGTGCGAACTGCTAACCCACATGTATGAACATTATTTAGCTTTTTTATGTAACAATAACCATTGGCTGCCAATATCCGTTCATTGACCATCCATTCGCACCCATGGCCTCTATAACGGCAATGAGCAGAAACACGTATATTGTCATTCTTTACGTAGACGAACTGAAAATCACACTCGATGGCATACTTACATAGAACAGTATGAAACTGTCTTTTGCCACCTTCAAACTTTTGTCCCATCTCGCTAATTCCTCTTGCCCAAGGGGCAGATAAGAGAACATTCTCTAGATGCGAAACAAATGATGACATTATTTCAGTGCTTTTCTCATGCTCCAACATCCATTCTTCTTACGCATCTCCCATGCTCATTTTGTTAACCAAGAGATTACTATGTTCATCTACCTTGCCATCTACATCTTCAGCGCTATTAGAATCTTGGACTGCAATATCTACTATATCCAAACCCTTCGACATTACCAACATAAACAATACTTGTAAATCTTCATAATTATCAAGCATACGATTAATGTATCCCAGAAATGAATATCTCATTGACATCAACCCAACATCAATACTATTCCATTTGAACTGCACGCAACGTACTAGCATATCATATGTCCAACTGCGATATATTAGAATGCCAACAGTAGCACAATTGTATTTGCACATCATAATTATTGAGTTGTCCATGACTCCTACGTCTAACACAAAAACTGCACAATAAAACCACAAAAATAATCCAATACATACTTAGATAAATGATACAAAAAATAATTCTCAAGCGTCTTAAAAAATGATACAAGCATATGTGACATCCATCTGTATATTTGATTAAGAAAATGATACAATCATATCTCTATTTTTGGCCTATTTACTTGTGTATCATTTCAGAATATAAAAGTTTAAAATTAAATTTACTTTGTGATGAGGGTATAAATAAGGATGGTTAAACCTTAAAATTCTTAAAAACCAACGCAAACAATTTTATTAAATTGCTTTAGAAAACCTAGAAAAATCACTGCAAATTGTTTTAGGGAAATTTAATTGTGTATCATCTCAGAAAATCTTAAAAACCATTTTACTATGTATTAATTTTGCAAACTTTTCCATGTGTATCAATTTGGAAAATATTAAAGTAATGTGTATCATTTCCGACCATGTTATGCTTTTATTTGTATCATTTATGTTAAGAAAATAATATTTGGATATTGAACATATAGTATCATCGTATCATTTCCTGTAACCTGTATCATTTTCTGACTATTGTATCATTTTTTGTAATTTACTGTATCATCGCTTAAAAACGACATTATATATTGTAACGAAAAAAGCTATTCATTGAAGAAAATGAACAACCAGCTACTAGAAACGAAAATGAAAACCAAAAAAAAAAACTTAATAATGAATTAATGTGCAAAATAATGGATAAAAATACAAAATAAACATGAAAACAGCGTTATAACTTACAGGATAAACAAATTTGGATTGTATTGTAAATTTGCACTAAAATTTTCAGCTGCAATGTCGTATACACCGCTCAAATATGAAACAAACACTTGAACCCAAAACCATGACATGCCATAATCACAATTGGCCGGGATAAGCTTTCGTTAATAACAGAAATATCAAACAGGAGACTAAATTTTTTGCAATCAAATTCTTTTCTTTTTCAGTGTAATTTTAATTAGAACATATAAAGATATAATGATCTATTTTTTATTAAAAATTTTAAAAAAACTTTATAAAATACTATATTTTTGATAAGGACTAATCTTTGATCATTTTCTTAAAATGGAATATATTCACAATTTATGTTTTTGGTATTTGGGTGTGTTAGAGAGAGGAGAGAGAAAAGTTATGTTGAAAGAAAAAATGAGAAAAACATGAATTTTGTTTGTAGAAGGGTATAATAGGTATTTTCAAAAAATTTGGAAGCTAACCTTGTCATTTTCTGTTACTCTCTTTGACTGCTACTAGCGGAGGAATGCTTTTGAAACTTAAATATTAAAGCAAAAAGAAATGTCAATAATATTTCAAAAACTGAATAAGTATTTTTATTTTTATCATTTTCCTTCAAATGAACGAAGCCGGAAAAACAGACTTTTTCTTCACAACGGTCCGTTTGAGGAGTTGCAAACCCACAGAATCCAAATTACATCCATCGTCACCAGCATCACCATTTATAGGAACTCATTTCCGAAAACTCTCAAAAAAACCCTAAGCGTAAAACGTCACGATCGTATTGTCCTTTTTATTATATACATACATATATACACAGTACATATATGTATATGCTTCTGAACATAGTATCGTCATCGTCATTTTGATAACTATGATCAACGCCAACACTAACGCCATGATGTCGCCGTTGTCGTCTTCATCGTCGGCCACCAAACCGCAATCGCCAGGTCTCAAGACGTATTTCAAAACCCCAGAAGGCCGTTACAAGCTCCAGTACGAGAAGGCCCCTCCCGCAGGTCTCATTCACTGCACAAATGACAAGACTGTCACTCAGGTTACTTATCTTCATACCCAGTTTTGCAAATCCGTTTTTCGAATTGCCCCTCATTGGAAATCAAATTTTGGAATCAGCCCATTTGGTGAAATTTGTTTTTTTATGTCGTGTTTTTTTTTGGGGGGGTGGGGGTCAATTAGTTGCTTTAAAGTCTCAGTTTTTGGATTTCAATTTGTTTCTTAATACCCATTTCCCAAATAAATCTTGATACAAGATAGATTGTTTGCATGGGAATTTAGAAATATTTTGAGTAATTTTTGGATCCTTTTGTCTCAATAAATTGATTTGTTGTCTTTTTTTATGCTTATGTGTTCCGATTCCATCGTTCAATTCCAGAACTCAAGTTATGCCATCCATTTGAACTTTTGGAGTGTCCTGGGTTAATTTCGATTATTTTAGTCTCAGATAGCCGCCCCCACCCCCCTAAGTTTTGGGCGATACCTCTTTGCCAAAATAAATCCATTTTTGCAGCAAAATTGTAGCTTTTTTTTTTGTTCGATTTGATTTATTTGGATATTTCCCCCTTATTTTTGGTCAAACCTTTTCCTTACATTAAAATTAGGCTCTGTGGTATACTGTTTCTGGTTAATTTGGTTTGCCAGGTTACCCTAGCTCCTCTCAAGGTTAAGCCAGCCCAGGCATCAACATCATCATCATTGTCGTCGTCGTCATCAAGCATTGGGGTTAGCAGCGGTTTGAGATCAGCGGCAGCAAGGTTCTTAGGTGGTGGGAATGAAAGTCGGGCCCTTAGTTTCGTTGGAGGCAATGGCGGGAGTAAGTCTGTAAGTGGGACTAGTAGAGTTGGATCAGTGGGGACTCCAAGTTCTAATAGTTTGATGGGTTCTTCAAATTTTGATGGCAAAGGAACTTATTTGGTGTTCAATGTCGGTGATGCAATTTTCATTAGCGATTTAAATTCTCAAGATAAGGTAATTTGTTTTCATGCACTTCTTTTTTTCCTGAACTGGCTATCTGTCGTCTGGGATTCAGTTTTGAGAACTTTGCTGTTCACTGCAGGATCCTATAAAGTTTATAAATTTTAGTAATTCAAATCCTGTTTGCCACGCATTTGACCTGGATGCTAAGGATGGGCATGATTTGCTTATTGGGTTTATATCTGAAGATGGTATTTTTTTTTGTACTCAAAAGATTTGAAATCCTGATGAGCAATTTTATACTGTCGTCAATTATAATTTGGTTTGTGATTTTTGTAGTCTATTCAGTGTCATTAAGACAGCAATTACAAGATGTTGGGAAGAAGCTTGTTGGAGCCCAGCATTATAACAAAGATGGTTGTGTTAATAATAGGCAAGACCCTTTTTGTAGTCTATTCAGTGTCATTAAGACAGCAATTACAAGATGTTGGGAAGAAGCTTGTTGGAGCCCAGCATTAT